>SJYA01001089.1:1072237-1088201 GCA_006410615.1 Neotragus moschatus
AAGAACCAAACAAATAAACTAATTCACCTTTAAATCTGATCTCTGTCTAACAACCTCCTTCAGAACACCCATGAGAATATCTGTAGCCAATGTCCTTTCGTGAGCCTCATCAAGAATTATCACACCATAACGCTCCAAGAGAGGGTCATTCATTGCTTCACGAAGTAGCATCCCATCAGTCATATACCTATATTGACAAATAACATGTTGGTTATTTAGTGCATTTAAAGTTCAAGACATAAATATGAAATGCAAAGACATCAGATAAATTTCCTTGTTCAAAACAAATGTGTTATTTCATAATCAATTACAAAATTAAGCTTCCATAAAAACTTTTTATTGAATGTATCAAACAAGTTATATATTATCAAATTCTGTCAAATGAGACTGTAATACCAAAATGCAGAGAAACAATATTAATCTGATGATGACAGAATTAAACACATTTCACACAAATGCCAAAGTGAAAATGGTCACTTAAATAAATTTCTTAAAAAGAAAATAAAATTTAAAATATTCAACTTGCAAAACAAAACCAAGAAACCATTTTAAATTGCTTTATCACATTACAGCACTAAACTGTTGTTATTTCTTTAAAACTGCACTAACTTTCCACTTAAGCTAACAAGTTCAAAGGGCTGAGACAGCATGAGTCTACCATCTTTTTTTCCTCAGTCAAATCTAATTCAATAAAATGATGGTAAAGAATCAGAAAAAGGAATACATTCATGGAATGAGGAGCAACATTATGCTGTGGAAATGCTGATAAACTATGGAAAAGACAAGGCATATAGCATTATCTGTATCAATGAACCAAAGAGGAAAACTAGGTTTAGGGATGGTTTGAAAGAAGACAGCTAATACAGAATCCAGGCACTCAGATGAAGGGTGGTGTGAAGAATAATTTGTATGGGTCAGTGAATCTCCTGTCTGTTCCCTTCTGGCTGCTACAAAACATCCTGCATTTAGCACCTGGACAAAATGAAGTCTGCCTGCAAATGCTGAAGCCACAGGCCATTCAGTTAAATACATAATCCATGGTTTTATTTACGTAATTAAAACAAGTATAAAAATCTGAAGTCATCATTTATGACTTCACTATTCTGGCTCTATTTTCACAAATTAATCTAATCTTTCAAGGACCAACTTTGTATTTCTAGCTAAAACCATCTGTTGAAGCACTAAGTTCAACAAAATGACAGTGTACAACCCCAGTGAAGCCTTCTTTTTATTCTGCCTAAACTTAGTTGTAGATTAAGACTTTTGGCAAAGAAATACATCTTCACTTGATATATTTTATGCTTCTTTCTTCTTTGGTCCTATTTTAAAAAAGAAACGATCGCATTCTTGATACTGGCACAGCACTACCTGCAAGACTATTTTCTATTAAGACCATGAAAGCAAAAACAGAGCCAATTAAACTATGACTCAATGCCTTAACCACAGTGCATGAATCAGCTACTCTAGTTTCTAGATGTTTTGAAATATCTTGATCTATGAGGACGCTTGGTAATTTCTCCTGCCTGCAGGTGTTATTACTGACACAAGCTAGGCAGTCCTTTTGCACATTATCTCAGTAGCAAAACATTAATACAGTTTCACATACTTGTGGATAATTTCCTTAGTTTCAACAATACTCTGTCTTTTGCTTTGCAAGGCAAAAAACATGGATTGGTCACTCTTTGAACAATATCTGCTTAAGCACTTTCAAATTGATACCCTGTTGCTCAGTTTCCAAGCCTACTCAATTCAACATGGAATTTTGGTGTATTTTTGAAAATACTGTAATTAACAAATGAACTCAACATATGTAGTTTCAGAAATACGTATTACTTATGAGAATTCACGATATGTACAGCTAGATCAAGTTCAATCACTGACCACCACCTAACTTCCACCTGTAAGACCCTCAACAGACTGTAAAATGCATTCTAATGTCACATATTAAACTGTGACTAAAAAGTCACTAAGTATCGAACTTTCACTTGAAAACCCCTTTACAAAACAATACCCCTTTATTTTGATCTTTCCTCAGCAAGCTTTTGACCACCACAATGTGATGATGGCATCCAAAAGTACAGCTGACCCAAATACTCATTCTTTCATATTTTTCTGAGAAGAGGGTAACGATTACAAACGGCAGCTAATAGTTATAATTAATGAGCTATTATTTGCTCTTCATTAACAATCATGCATTATCACCTGTACCAAGTTAAATGGTCAACTAAACCCAAATCCTCGGACTTCCAGATTTTAGAATCAGAATTAACATAGTTAAATTTGCTGCTTTCCCACGGAGTATTCGCAGTTAATTTTTCCAGAGCTTTAAAATCAGTGGAATAGCCTGCTAAGACTTGGTATCAGTATACTGATTCCCAATCCCAGGCCCCTCAGACAGTGATATACTCTCCTCAAAGTCCCTATGACTTCCCTGGTGGTCCAAAGATTGAGAATTCGCCTTTACTTTAGACTACAGAAATGAAGCTAGACAAAAAGCAAATTCAAGCAATTTTTTATTCAAGTACAACGCAGGAAACACAAGTTTGATTTCTGGGTCCGGGAAGATTCCATAGTCCCAGGGGTAAATAAACCCAAGCACAACTAGTGAGCCTGTGCTCCAGAGCCCCAAACCTGCAACTACTGACACCTGAACACCCTAGAGCCATTGCTCCACAACGAGAAGCAACTGCAATGAGAAGCCAGAGCACCACAACAAAGGTAGCCCTCACTCACAACTAGAGAAAGCGCTCGTGCACAAGGAAGAAAAACTTTAAACAAGCCCAGAAAAAAAGAGTAGAGAGCTATTACCTGATGATTTGCTAGATATATGAAACCCTTTCCCAAAAAACCAAAGTAACACAATAGAATTAAAAAAAGGCAGAACCAGGTTCTGATAGCCTTATAAAGTCCCTATTTTCTTTTATCTAGATCAAGTTTTACTACCTTTCATAGTAGTAAATACTTACCCAGACTAAGGGGTGAGCCGTAAAAATAGGGTGTCACAATAATAATCTGTAATTACATAATTTTGAAGTTTTAGTAATGGACTAGTAACCAAAATTTCCCAAGACAGCCAAACTCTACATTTTACTGGGTATCCTACTATCCACAATGTTTAACTGTCATGGGAAAAATACTAGCTTAAAAAAACATCAGTATCATCTAGGAATTTGTTAGAAATACAGAACTGGCTTCACTTGGGATCTACTTGATCAGAAAATTTGCACAGACAGCAACCTGTGTTTGCTTTCACATTTTTACATTTTGATGCTTGCTAAGATGCAGCAAAGTGCTAGTCACTCAGTCGTGTGACCCCATGAACAATGGCACACCAGGCGAGATCCCATCCATGGATTTCTCTAGGCAAGAAGCCATTCCCTTTTCCAGGGGACCTTCCTGACCCAGGTATCCAACCCGAGTTTCCTGCACTGCAGGCAGATTCTTTACCATCTGACTTATTACTTGCTGTCATTTTATATTTACTTTAGACTACAGAAATGAAGCTAGACAAAAAGCAAATTCAAGCAATTTTTTATTCAAGTACAAAATGGGTTGTAAAGCTGCAACTTGCAACATCAACGTGTTTCACTCAGGAACCATTAAAGAACGTATAGTGCAGTAGTGGTTCAAGTAGTTTTGCAAAGGAGACAAAGCCTTGAAGATGAGGAGCACAGTGGCCGGCCATCGGAAGTTGACAACGACCAAATGAGAGTAATCACTGAAGCTGATCCTCTCGTAACTACATGAGAAGCTGTCGAAGAACTCAACTACGACCATTCTATGGTCATTCAGCATTTGATGCAAACTGGAAAAGGTTTGCTGAAAAAACTCAGTAAATGGGTACCTCATGAACTGACCACAAATCAAAAAAATTGTTCTCAAGTGTTGTCTTCTCTTATGCTATGCAACAACAGCGAGAACCATTTCTCAATCGTATTGTGACACGCGACAAAAAGTGGATTTTATACTACAAGCACCAGTGACTAGCTCAGTGGTTAGACCAAGCAGCAGCTCCAAAGCGCTGAAATTTCCCAAAGCCAAATTTGTACCAAAAAAAGTCATGGCCACTGTTTGATCTCTGCCCATCTGATCCACTACAGCTTTCATGGAATCCTGATGGTATCATTACATCTGAGAAGTATGCTTGGCAACTCAATGAGATGCACTGAAAACTGCAATGCTTGCAACTATTAGTCAACAGAAAAGGCTCAATTCTTTACCACAACAATGCTCAACTGCACGTTGCACAACCAACACTTCAAAAGTTGAACAAATTGATCTACCAAGTCTTGCCTCATCCGCCTTATTCACCTAACCTCTCACCAACCAACCAGTACTTCTTCAAGCATCTCAACAACTCTCTGCAGGGAAAATGCTCCCATAACCAGCAGGGAGGCAAAAAGTGCTTTCTAAGAGCTGAAGCACGGATTTCTTTTTTTATACTATAGGAATAAACAAACATTTCTCGTAGACAAAAATTTATTAATAAAAGATGTGTTTGAGCCTAGTTGCAATGACTTAAACTTCATTGTCTGAAACTGCAATGGTATTTTTTAAATTATTATTTTTTCCACTCATGATCTTTTAAATTGAGGTATAGTTTAGGGCTTCCCTCAGAGCTCATCACTTCATGGGAAATAGATGAGGAAACAGTGGAAACAGTGGCTGATTTTATTTTTTGGGGCTCCAAAATCACTGCAGATGGTGACTGCAGCCATGAAATTAAAAGACGCTTACTCCTTGGAAGGAAAGTTATGATCAACCTAGACAGCATATTAAAAAGCAGAGACATTACTTTGCCAACAAAGGTCCATCTAGTGAAGGCTATGATTTTTCCAGTACTCATGTATGGATGTGAGAGTTGGAGTATAAAGAAAGCTGAGCACTGAAGAATGGGTGCTTTTGAACTGTGGTGTTGGAGAAGACTCTTGAGAGTCCCTTGGACTGCAAGGACATCCAACCAGTCCATCCTAAAGGAGATCAGTCCTGGGTATTCATTGGAAGGACTGATGTTGAAGCTAAAAATTCCAGTATTTTGGCCACCTGATGCAAAGAGCTGACTCATTTGAAAAGACCCTGACGTTGGGAAAGATTGAAGGCAGGAGGACAAGGGGACGACAGAGGATGAGATGGTTAGATGGCATCACTGACTCAATGGACATGAGTTTGGGTAAACTCTGGGAATTGGTGATGGACAGGGAGGCCTGGTGTGCTGCAGTTCATGAGTCAGACATGACTGAGTGACTGAACTGAACTGAACTAAAGGAGCTGAGATGGTAAAAGCATCCGCCTGCATTGCAGGAGACCCTGGTTTAATCCCTGGATTGGGAAGATCTCCTCAAGAAGGAAATACTTTCCCACTCCAGTATCCCTGCCTGAAGAATTTCATAGACAGAGGAGCTTTGTGGGCTATGGGATCGTACAATCCATGGGATCGCAAAGAGCCAGACACGACTGAGCAACTGATAGACACATAGCTGCTTTACAATATTATGTTTATTTCTGCTGCATAGTAAAGTGATTCATTTATATATACTTCATTTATATATACTCTCCATTATGGTTTACCACAAGCTATTGAATACAGTTCTCTGTGCTATACAGTAGGGCCTTGTTTAAGATATGCATTTTAAAACAGCACCATAAAAATGACTGTCAACCAGGTAGCAATATGTCTGGAAAGCTGAGAAAAGCATCTTAGATTCCAAAAAGAAATACAAATGGCTCATAAGTACATGTAACGATGCTCAATTTCATATAAAAGAAATGCAAATTAAAATCATAATGAGATTTCACTTTTTAACTTACAATATAGACAAAGATAAAAATGTTCCACAATGAAGTGTTGGCAAGGCCATAGAAACAGATATTCATTTGCTCATCCCTTAGTCAGAGTAGCTAAAATATGGCAACAGCTAATAAAATTCCAACACACCCTCTGACCCAACCAGNGAGAGTCCCTTGGACTGCAAGGACATCCAACCAGTCCATCCTAAAGGAGATCAGTCCTGGGTATTCATTGGAAGGACTGATGTTGAAGCTAAAAATTCCAGTATTTTGGCCACCTGATGCAAAGAGCTGACTCATTTGAAAAGACCCTGACGTTGGGAAAGATTGAAGGCAGGAGGACAAGGGGACGACAGAGGATGAGATGGTTAGATGGCATCACTGACTCAATGGACATGAGTTTGGGTAAACTCTGGGAATTGGTGATGGACAGGGAGGCCTGGTGTGCTGCAGTTCATGAGTCAGACATGACTGAGTGACTGAACTGAACTGAACTAAAGGAGCTGAGATGGTAAAAGCATCCGCCTGCATTGCAGGAGACCCTGGTTTAATCCCTGGATTGGGAAGATCTCCTCAAGAAGGAAATACTTTCCCACTCCAGTATCCCTGCCTGAAGAATTTCATAGACAGAGGAGCTTTGTGGGCTATGGGATCGTACAATCCATGGGATCGCAAAGAGCCAGACACGACTGAGCAACTGATAGACACATAGCTGCTTTACAATATTATGTTTATTTCTGCTGCATAGTAAAGTGATTCATTTATATATACTTCATTTATATATACTCTCCATTATGGTTTACCACAAGCTATTGAATACAGTTCTCTGTGCTATACAGTAGGGCCTTGTTTAAGATATGCATTTTAAAACAGCACCATAAAAATGACTGTCAACCAGGTAGCAATATGTCTGGAAAGCTGAGAAAAGCATCTTAGATTCCAAAAAGAAATACAAATGGCTCATAAGTACATGTAACGATGCTCAATTTCATATAAAAGAAATGCAAATTAAAATCATAATGAGATTTCACTTTTTAACTTACAATATAGACAAAGATAAAAATGTTCCACAATGAAGTGTTGGCAAGGCCATAGAAACAGATATTCATTTGCTCATCCCTTAGTCAGAGTAGCTAAAATATGGCAACAGCTAATAAAATTCCAACACACCCTCTGACCCAACCAGTTTCATTTTTAAGAAACTCATTTCACAGATATACTAACCTGAATATGTGTGAAAAAAAAATGTGTGTATAAGTTTTAAGAGAATACTAAGGACACCAACTGATTTTAATAAAAGAAACTGTAAATTCTGAGTGTCTATCTAAGGAATTAAACTATGCAGTCATTAAGATCAATGAAGAAACCTTACACTGTTCTAGAATAATCTCCAGGAAAAATATAAGTGAAATTAGCAGCCATATATCTTGAACCAGTCCTACTATTAAAGCTGAAGTTTAATATGTTCTGAAAATCTTAGTTATGTGCTGCTATTCCAATCCTGTTAGGGTTTTGATTACCTTTCAAAGTATAGGCTTTATTCTGGCATGACTAAACACGCAAATAAATCAAAACTGTTTCTAGAGGATCCAAAATTCATTCAGCATGACCAAAAGAAATTCCTGGTATCTATTTCACAGATCTAGTAAAACCTGAGTAATTAGATTTTCTACCTTACAAATACTTACACATAAATAATTCTATGGAGCTGAAGAATGAGGATAGAGAGAAATAACAGTATATAGAGTGATTAAGGACATATCCTTTTTGCAAGACAAACCTTGGACAAGTCCCTGCTTTCTTACTGGTGTTCTACCTTAAATACGTTCAACTTCCTCTAACGCTCCATTTGAAAAATGAGAATACGGTGGCTATCATTCAAATTAAATAAAACAATATATATAAAATCACCTAAATGCACCAACTGCCTGGCACTTGGTAAGTATTCAATGTAGTAGAACTGTACACTACACTCTGAACTAATCTTCTCCTAATGAATGAATCCTTGGGAAAATCAATCTTACTCTACAAACATATTAGAATATAATCACACTTCTGTCCCTACCAACTGGGCCAACATAATCTTATGTTACACAGTGATAACCTTTTAGGATAGAAAAGAGAGTTGTATGTATGTATCCTAAGTTATATGCTTCAGAAAAGCTTGAAAAAGAGAAATCATATACAAAAAAAAAAACATCAAATGTGAGATAACTATAGAGGAATGAAAGAGGAATTCCAGAAGACTGAACTCTTAAAATTCCAGAAAAGCAACACCTGTGTATTTTGCAAGTGTCTCAGTTTAATCTCACTTTAAGAACTAGACATTTTCCTAGGTAATGGAACTACAAAGGGCCCATATTCAAGGAAACGGTATTGGTTCTACACTAACAGATTGATAAATGAATGTGTTAAGTTTTAGGTTAAAAAAAAAATGTTTAAAGTTCACATAATATTTCTATTTACCATTTTTAGACTAATCCATTACAATCCAGTCATGTGACATCTCTATTAAAGTAGTACTTAATGCAATTTTCTACATGTAACTTACTTTTTGTTTAAAGCCCCTATTAGCAGAACACTTCTCTGAATGACAACAGTAAGGAACAAATGACAAGGTTAAAACAGCTTGCATTTATCAGGGATAATATTAGAAGACAGAACCACATATAGTGACTTTATAAAACATTTTTCTTTTCACCACCAAATATGATTAAGTCTAAATATCCTAGCCATCCTTCACAATATCAACACTATGAAATGGTTGAGCATCCCCCCAAAAGCCAACAATTTTTAAACGTGTTTAGAGTGAAAGCTATTATACTTACTGAACAGCTATTGATAAAACTCATCAAATTACCTTCACCCATCAAAACGACTGTTTTCCTTTATCAATTAGTACTTCCATATGACATGGGTACAAAGAGTTGATAATGTATTTTAAGTATATATACAAGTCAGTTTAAAAACTAAAGTTTTTTTTTTTTTACCTCTTTCAGAGGGTTCCCCTGGTGGCTCAGACAGAAAAGAATCTGCCTGCCATGTGGGAGACCTGGGTCGATCCCTGGACTGGGAAGATCCCTAAAGAAGGGAATGGCAATCCACTCCAGTATTCTTTTGCCTGGAGAATCTCACGGACAGAGCCTGGTGGACTACAGTCCATGGGGTCACAAACAGCTGGACACAACTGAGCAACTAACACACCTCTTTCAAGTGATCTGGCTATTTCTGGACTCACCTCTAACTTACACAGCTCACATACAATCCCCTAGCACAATCTAGGTTTACATTACTCTGTAGAAAAATAAAGGTGTCAGCATCCAATTTGATTTGAAGGTGTAAGAAACCGCTGTGTTCCAACAGCGAAGACATCCATTATTAAATAACGGTGAATAAGAATGAAATCAATTACTGAGCTTTTTCTTTCAATGTCCAATATTTGTTTAATAGACTATTAGATTGTTAAAACATAAATTATTAGAATTTTGAGTTATTTCTTCAAGGCCTAGAGTGCCATGAAAAACTCCTGACATTAAGCATGCTATAAACCAAAGCAGCGTAAGAATGTCTACTCTACTTAAAATACAACTTAATCCACGTAGTTAACTTGCCTATCTAGGTCTCGTCATCCTTCTCAGCTCAAGTGAAGTACTTCCTCTTCTGTGAAATCATCTAAACAATTCATGTGACATTCAAACTACCTTAATTGCTTCACAGCATACCTCCTCTATCAAGTTAGGAAAGAGTCAATGACACTGACATAGCTCCTTAATAAACATAATGCTCCTTTCATCTGTAAAGGGATAAAGATTTATATAGGTTCAAGTCTAATTTGACATTCTTAGCAAAAGCATTACCCCAATGAGTAACACTAATCTCACTACAGCCACAGCACTATGTAGCATTATATTGGCTACAATGAGAACAAACCACTGGATGTGAACAGTCACATGGAAAGGTGCCATATGGTACTCTGAATAATGTGGAATCTAACATGTTTTAATGCAATTCTAACACTTAAAAAAAGCCAAACAGAAAATATCACATCTTATTTATCAAATACATAGCTTCCTAGTTATTAACTTACACGCTGAAAATCAGCAGCCTAAGCATGCAGCTTTATTTTGGCAAACAGCCAAAATACATTTGGTAGGTGTTGCAGAGTTAAGAGATCTAATCAAGCAAAAGAAACACCTAAGAAATTAACAAGAAATAAGGAAACAATATGGCAACCCATTCTACAGGATTATCCTTGCCTAGAAAATCCCATGGACAGAGGAGCCTGGCAGGCTACAGTTCACAGGGTCGCAAAGCATTGGACACAACTGAGCCACTGAGCACACAAGGAAATTAAATCATTTTTCAAAGTATACTGCTTATTCCTCACATTTTCATAACTTTTGAAGGAAATGATCTCTTATCTTTACAACAGAGTTTACAGAAAGCTTCGATGGACGTGTATGTTCTTAGTATTTTCTTAAAAGGTGTTGGCACTATAAACAAAGAGAGACTTCTATAACTAATCCCTTGCAAGTGCTTTAAATACAAAGGTCAAATGTAATACTATATGCAGACCTTTAGGAAATCAAGTTAGCTTTGTATGAATTAAAAGTCAACAGAATTTTTTTCTAAGGTGACAACAGTGATTTTTTTAATTTCTATGACAGGAATTGCTGAAGTGGTAAACAACCACATTTATTCTTTACACCTACCCCTTTCTGAAGATCCAGTAAAACTACCTTTTCCTAAATCAGAGATACACTTGAATTAGAACAAAGCCCACCATACAACAGATGCTCGATAAATTAGTTTATAATTGATGTTTATATAATAATCTCTAAAGACCAGATTTGTTTCCACATCTTATCTTCAGCCCTAAAAGAATATTTGGATTCATTCATTCATTTCATATTGACAAGTAATATCAATGTTTAACTCAAGCTAAAACCCCCCACATTGTAATTCAAATACTGTATTAAAAGGGACTTTATTAAATTAGCTTTGTAAGTCCATTTTAAATTAACCAGGTTACAATTTCTTACAGTGAAAATCTACCACCACTATCAGCAGCAGGAAGAGAAGAAATGTTGACTTAGCACTTGCTGTGTTACAGGTATTATTCTAAGAGACACACACAAATTACATATTTGATCTGAGAACAATGCTAAGATGTAGCTGTTATTGTCAGCTCTATCTTCTAAAAGCAGTAAGCTCAAGGAGGTTAATTAACATGGACAAAATCACAGCCAGTAAGTGGCAGACTAGGACACAACTAGGCACCATGATCCTAGAGTCTGTGCTCCACAATCTATTTCCTTTTGATTCTTTTCTCAAGTCAAGTTTTTAGAAGACTGCCTTGTTAGAAATTCACTCTGGAAACTCTAAGCAGTCATGCAGCTGGTCCTTTGAACTGTCTCCTGAGGTCCCAAAGAATATGCTATGGCAATGGCTGGTAAATCCTCCCCAAGTAGCAACCTTAGAGGTTCTGTTATACTAGGCTCTTGTATTTGTTATGTACTTTTAGATTCTCTCTCATCTTCTCACCTTGACTGCCTTTTGGAAATTAAAAAATTCCCCAAGTTTCTGAACCATGTTCTGTGAAACAGTACTTCTTTAGCTGGTCTGTTCAAAACATCTCTCCCTCAGGTTTTACAAAGGGTTTATCATATCTTAAAACCCAGGCTGTTTATTTCCCCCATCACTCAATTAGATCTAGACTATGCTCTATCTTAATTGTTCTTGATTTTCCAGCAGTTTGTCCTTAAGTTATATAAAAGATAAACATCTCAAGATGCTTACCTACCCTTACAGACCTAACATCATGTGTCCTCCAAGAAAGAGCTGCAACACTTTCTGCTTCATACACATTATCCCAGATTGAGTTCTTAGCATTCTGACAAATTCCAAAACTGAAATGAAACTGATACTCAAAAGCAAACGATTCAGAATAAGGCAAATTACATACATCAAATCAACCTATCACTGTACCTTCTCCCCCAAGCCAAGTTTAAACAATCAAGGAAAATGTTTTTCTGTGAAAACTCTACCCTTTCCACAATTATGTTCACTGGTAGTCTACATTGTAGTGACAAATTTTCACACTCCTCTGCTGCACCTCCCATGTCATCTTTTTTTTTTTTTCCCCAAAAAGGATCCATGCACAAGCATACAGATACAAACTCCTTTCCCAATGGGTTTATGTTCCAATCAGGTTAAGAAAAATAATCAAACCAATCTTTGATTATCCATATTGTCTATAAATCAGTCCTGAACCATCTCAAAATTGATCTGCCTTAGAAATGCTGACTTACACAAATCAGTGTAAGTAACATGAAGTAACATGAAGACTACAGTGCCTTCAAGCAAAAAGTATGTTTTTCATTCAGAAAAAAAGGGTTTTTTAAAATGATGTTCCATGTGCCTAAAAAGTCTGTACCCCTATTGCTACTCCTGGCAAACCATTACTTTTACTTCAGTTCTTGACTGAAATTCTACCTTCTCTTTAGGTGAATTCTCAAGTCATGCTTTCAAATACACTCCAAAATTCTTTCAAAGCCTAATCATAATTTGAAATTTTATATTTACTGTGTATTTGCTTTATGTGGACGGAGACAGTTTTACTTTTACTACTATACCTAGCACTGCCCAACACACAGAAGGTACTCAGTTATTAGCTGATTGAATGAATGACTAAGCATCACTTGCATAATTTAAAGCTACTAGGTTCCCTCAGTATCACAATCTCTCAGTAATTTTGTTTCAGGAAAAAACAAAAAAGGAGCATATCACCAAAATAACAGTGAAATTTAGCTACCAAAATAATAATGTAAATAGTAAATATTTTAACTACCTCATTGAGGTACCCCTCCCCCCACAATAACTTCCATTCCAAGATGGCCAAAGGAACATACATACATTGCAAAAGCAATACTTCAGGAGAAAAAAAAGATGGGAGCAGGCAAACACACAATAAATTATAAAAACCATTCAGCAGTGGTGGTTTTGAAAAGTAACTTGTCTACTGGGACTGGATAGCTATTTAAGGCTAGTTTAACATAGTGTGCACAAATTTACACTAGATCCAATCCTCTAACTAGAGCAATATTAAGACCTAGAATGTAGACACATATGTGTCCCAAACACTGGAGAAACTATCTTTGGACCATTAGCATATAAAGATGAAGCTAAAGTAGTCTCAAACAAATTAATTAGTAAACCAGCATTTATAGTGTACACAATGAATCAGGAAGGATATGGTTAAATTCTCAGCTCCTCAAGCAGATTCTTTATGAGTTAGTCCTCATCACCATCCTTCTACAGTGAAGATTAAAGGCTTCTTCTGGCTACAAAGTAGATCCATAGGCATTTTATATCTACACATGAAAACAGTTAATGGAGGGCTCAAATAGTTGTCTGATAGTTGTCTGATGTATTCACTCTTCCTACCCAATTAACTACGTAACTAATTCTCATTAAGTTAAAGCTTTAGCTATTTTGAACATCTGAGTTCTCAAAAAACGAGTTGATGGATGACTACACAAAATATATCTAGGGATTCATAAGACACTGCACTTAATAAAGCACTCCCATTAGTTAAAACTACCAGTTACTCCATACTAATAGGATGTGATATTAGTTAAAGACAATACTAGGTTACGTTCTAGCTCTTCAGAAGATTTCAGAAGAAATTCCAGTAAGCTTTTTAAATTTAAATAAAGCCTCTAGAAACCATTCTGCAGAAAACATCACAATGCCAAAGATAGAGCTCTCAAATCTGTTGTCATTCATTCCCTATTAACTGAACCAAAATCTTTCCCAAGCATGCATCTTTAGAAAGACTACCACTTCCTACTATAAGCATTTACACATTTTGCCCTAACATTGCATGTAACATTCTCATCTCCCAATTCCTAAATTCTGCTCTCCCTGCTCAACTATGGCTTACTTAAAAAAAAAAAAAACTCAACGCACAGTAAATCAAATGTCATGTTATTGTTTCTCCTAAAGGTGAGCAAAATCTGCACTTTATTATCCTCAATTCCTTGACATTATCTAATAAAGTAATAAAAAATAAGTTTAGATTTTAGGTAACGCNATGTTCCAATCAGGTTAAGAAAAATAATCAAACCAATCTTTGATTATCCATATTGTCTATAAATCAGTCCTGAACCATCTCAAAATTGATCTGCCTTAGAAATGCTGACTTACACAAATCAGTGTAAGTAACATGAAGTAACATGAAGACTACAGTGCCTTCAAGCAAAAAGTATGTTTTTCATTCAGAAAAAAAGGGTTTTTTAAAATGATGTTCCATGTGCCTAAAAAGTCTGTACCCCTATTGCTACTCCTGGCAAACCATTACTTTTACTTCAGTTCTTGACTGAAATTCTACCTTCTCTTTAGGTGAATTCTCAAGTCATGCTTTCAAATACACTCCAAAATTCTTTCAAAGCCTAATCATAATTTGAAATTTTATATTTACTGTGTATTTGCTTTATGTGGACGGAGACAGTTTTACTTTTACTACTATACCTAGCACTGCCCAACACACAGAAGGTACTCAGTTATTAGCTGATTGAATGAATGACTAAGCATCACTTGCATAATTTAAAGCTACTAGGTTCCCTCAGTATCACAATCTCTCAGTAATTTTGTTTCAGGAAAAAACAAAAAAGGAGCATATCACCAAAATAACAGTGAAATTTAGCTACCAAAATAATAATGTAAATAGTAAATATTTTAACTACCTCATTGAGGTACCCCTCCCCCCACAATAACTTCCATTCCAAGATGGCCAAAGGAACATACATACATTGCAAAAGCAATACTTCAGGAGAAAAAAAAGATGGGAGCAGGCAAACACACAATAAATTATAAAAACCATTCAGCAGTGGTGGTTTTGAAAAGTAACTTGTCTACTGGGACTGGATAGCTATTTAAGGCTAGTTTAACATAGTGTGCACAAATTTACACTAGATCCAATCCTCTAACTAGAGCAATATTAAGACCTAGAATGTAGACACATATGTGTCCCAAACACTGGAGAAACTATCTTTGGACCATTAGCATATAAAGATGAAGCTAAAGTAGTCTCAAACAAATTAATTAGTAAACCAGCATTTATAGTGTACACAATGAATCAGGAAGGATATGGTTAAATTCTCAGCTCCTCAAGCAGATTCTTTATGAGTTAGTCCTCATCACCATCCTTCTACAGTGAAGATTAAAGGCTTCTTCTGGCTACAAAGTAGATCCATAGGCATTTTATATCTACACATGAAAACAGTTAATGGAGGGCTCAAATAGTTGTCTGATAGTTGTCTGATGTATTCACTCTTCCTACCCAATTAACTACGTAACTAATTCTCATTAAGTTAAAGCTTTAGCTATTTTGAACATCTGAGTTCTCAAAAAACGAGTTGATGGATGACTACACAAAATATATCTAGGGATTCATAAGACACTGCACTTAATAAAGCACTCCCATTAGTTAAAACTACCAGTTACTCCATACTAATAGGATGTGATATTAGTTAAAGACAATACTAGGTTACGTTCTAGCTCTTCAGAAGATTTCAGAAGAAATTCCAGTAAGCTTTTTAAATTTAAATAAAGCCTCTAGAAACCATTCTGCAGAAAACATCACAATGCCAAAGATAGAGCTCTCAAATCTGTTGTCATTCATTCCCTATTAACTGAACCAAAATCTTTCCCAAGCATGCATCTTTAGAAAGACTACCACTTCCTACTATAAGCATTTACACATTTTGCCCTAACATTGCATGTAACATTCTCATCTCCCAATTCCTAAATTCTGCTCTCCCTGCTCAACTATGGCTTACTTAAAAAAAAAAAAAACTCAACGCACAGTAAATCAAATGTCATGTTATTGTTTCTCCTAAAGGTGAGCAAAATCTGCACTTTATTATCCTCAATTCCTTGACATTATCTAATAAAGTAATAAAAAATAAGTTTAGATTTTAGGTAACGCTTTTGTCAATTATACTGTATTTACAACTGATAAATACCATGACTGTCAATAAAAATTTATTCAATAAAGACTAAGGTTTAAGTCAAAAACACACTTCATTAAAAAAAAAAAAAAAACCTCATAAAGTCATAAAGACAAAATAAATAAAAAAAAAAAACAAATTAAAGTAAAATTAAATGAATAAAG
>SJYA01001089.1:1088280-1120066 GCA_006410615.1 Neotragus moschatus
AAAAAAAAAAAAAAAGCCTCATAAAGTCATAAAGACAAATTGACTGAAGTAAACACTTAAGTTCAATTGCTATTAAACTAATAAAGCAATTAATTGGAAATTATAATAAAACAATAAATCAAAGAAACTAGAAGAAACTGAGATGGAATTTGAAAGGTAGCAAGGTTTTGATTATGGAAAAAAACTGAAGTTGTGATAGCACAGTTACATTTAGAGAAATCTTATTTTTGAGACAGATGCACTGAAATATTTACAGATCAAAAGTATATGATGCCTAGGATTTGCTTCTAATTTGGGGGACACAGAAATGAGTTGAGATATGGATGAAACAAGATGAGTCAACTTTGAAGATGCAAGACAAATAAATATGAGTTTATCACAGCATTATTCTACTTTCACATACATTTGAAGTTTTCTGTGAAATACACAGCTTCCCCTGTAACACTGTATGTATCTCTACCATCCAAGACTCCTGTCGCTGTCTATATAACATCTTACCCACCACTGTCTTCTCAATCAACCTCAAGGAGAAGACTGTATCAAGACAAAGAACTCATTAAAAAAAAAAACAAATGAACTGTCATACACATACACATGGAATAAACAAAAGAGTTTCAAAAGAATTACCATCAGGCAACAAACATCACACTACTTATGCTGAACCCAAGTGTGAAGATGAAGATTAGAAATCAAGAGTTAAAATATTAGAAAGAAGCTCAATATGGTTGTCAATCATATTAGAAAGAAGTTCAATACAGTGTAACGAAGAGGTTTTTGAGGAGACTCTAATAAGAGTGTATTACAAAAGACTGTTCCTTTTAGTTCAAAACACATCCATGGTAACACTAGTAAAATTAGTATCAAAAGCCCTCTACCCCAAATAAATCATATCCCTTCCCATACATCCTTCTTTCTACAAATATTTTTCCTTTACTAAGATATATCATCTACCTTTGTCATATTTAAATCATACACTTCACCTAAGATATAGCACCAAGTAACTGAAATCTGACCTATGAACTTCAATGTCTACTGAACAGCTATATGTATTACTAACAACAAAAAAAGAAAGAATCCATATTAAAAAGTCATCTAGTAAGCATAAGAAGGTTTAATCTGGATTATTCTAAAACTGTATAACTTGAGACTCCACTAGCAAGGTCTGCTATCTGGTGGCAGAAGACTAAAAGCAGAGGGGAAATAGTGTCCATTTTTAAAGACAGTACTTACTTAAGAATGGTTTTTGCACTACTGCAGTCTTCAAATCGAATGGAGTAACCAACTTCCTGGCCCAACATCACATCCATTTCATCAGCAACTCTCTGAGCCACACTCATCGCAGCCACTCTCCTGGGTTGGGTACAGGCAACTCCTCTTTTGGGTCCTGGTAATGATCGCATGTACTCCACACACCACTGTGGAATCTATCAAATAATTTCACATTTAAATTAATTCTACTCTGCCTACACATCGAGTATGTTTAACATGAAGTGTTTTTATCTCATTCTAATAATTTAAGACAAAATTCAATTTAGGCACACCACAGTTATTATTTACGACTCAAACTTTTAGTAGCACGAGCTCTCCAAGGCAAGGAAAGGCCACAGAGAACACGGATATGATGTAAACCACACCTTGGTGAGCTGGGAACACTCAGCTGAATATGCTGTATGGTACCAACGTTCCACCACCACGCTGTATTTTTTCTATACACAAGGGGAAAAAATTCAACTTAGGAAAAGTCTAAGTTTCTAACAAATGTTAGTTCCCCAAAATATTCTAAGAAACTGTTAACTTAAATTCTTATACAATTTCAGTTACAAAGTAATGCACATAAAAGTAGAAATAGTATCTATTTGCAGTTATAAAGTTGTATCTTTCAATTCAAATTTGTTATGTTAGGGATTTCCCCGGCAGCCCAGTGGTTAAGACTCCACTCTTCCAAAGCAGGGAGCACAGGCTCTATTCCTGGTTGGGGAACTAAGATCCTACATGCAGTGAAGCACATTCAAAATGTTAAAAAAAAAAAAAAAAAAAACTAAGTCAAGAGACTCTAACTCCTATCCCTTTCCCCTCCAAAGTATACACAACAGTAACATCCTAAAGGTTAATTTAAAGAAGATCTTAAAAGTTAACTGTCAATCTCAAACTCAGTAGAACCTAGAGAAGTAGCAACAGCACTTCCCTGAANAAAAAAAAAAAAAAAAAAAAGCTAAGTCAAGAGACTCTAACTCCTATCCCTTTCCCCTCCAAAGTATACACAACAGTAACATCCTAAAGGTTAATTTAAAGAAGATCTTAAAAGTTAACTGTCAATCTCAAACTCAGTAGAACCTAGAGAAGTAGCAACAGCACTTCCCTGAAGGAGTGCAAGAAGGGTACAGAAGGAGCAGGGAGAGACCAACAGATATAAGCAGCTGGTTGTTGCCATGATGACAGTGTTATTTCCTGGCTGTTTCATTATCAACAGAAGCTCAGAGACCCTCTAATTTAATGGTTTTTTTCTCTACCCAGCTACCCGAAAAAGAACCATGGGAAAAATCTTAAGTGCTTACTGCACTGAACTGGAACCCACTGCTACAAAGACACAATGGGTCTCCATCAAAGCCCTCAAGTCTATCTGGTTTTAATGTTACAGGAAACATGGGAGTTTTTTTGGTATAGAATTTGTACAGTGATATTTGAAGAACACTGGCTGTCGTACTATTATTGCCTTGTAGACAGGTTTTCTGCAATTCTGGGATAACCGCTGTCATTGACAAGTATCTGAAAAGGGAAAGGAGAGATTATGCTGCTTCTCTACGAATGTAAATACGCATATCTTTAAAGAACTTAAAATGAACAAAAATACTAAATTAAAATAGAAAGGCATCTCTGGGCTTGTAAACCAACAAATGGAAGTTTATGTGGCTTTCCAGAAAAGTTTTATATGTATTTTCATTTCAGCAAACCGCCTACACAGGCAAAATGTACTTCATATGATCGAACAAAATGAAATTCAAATGAACATTCGTTGGTCAATTAAAGTTATTAAAACTTAATTCAGAACTCTCAAAGCAAGAACATTCACAGATTTTTAAATTCACTCTAGTGAAACAAATAGCTCACTCCCACTTTAAAAATAAGATAAGAACAACTTTGGCCAATTCATCAGTTTTTGAACTTTTGATCTCAGGACCTCTTTATACTTTTAAAATAACCCAGGATGGTTAGGAAATTAAAACTGAAAACTTGTTAAAATATTTATTAATTCCTTAACAGTAAAAACCCATTCTATGTTAGCATTAACAGTTTCTATGAAGAAAGTACATCCTAAAAAACAAAATTTAGCAACAGACTACACTGCTTTACATCTGCTTATCTCTAATGTCTGGCTTAACAGAAGACAGACTCTAACTGCTTCTATTTTGAGTGTACTACAGTATTTGTTTTGTTTGAAGTATATGAAAAAAATCTCAGGAACTCTGAAAGGGTTTCAGGAACTTCCAAGGGTAGATAGACAAGATTTGGAGCCTGGCTTCATCAATATAGCTATCCATATTTCTAAGAATAGCATTAAGAAGGGAAGTACATCATGAAATATGCTACTGACTTGCTCAAGCCAGATCAGTTCTAAGTCATCCCTTCCCTCAGCTTCCCTTCCTCTATTTGTGACCATCTACCTAAAAACTGATCCACAGCCCTCGGTCTTCTTGTTTTATATATCATCCTGTGTGATTTTATTTATTTATTCTTCTGACATACATCAAATGTCAATCCCAACCCTAGTCCTACACCTGACCTTATCATTTCACTTGAAGAATGGCTAAGGTTTTGGTATCCTGAATCCAACAAGTTTAAAACCGAAAACACTTCTCACCTTTCTCCAAATACTTAAAAATCCCTCCCATGTCTCCTACTCAACAATAGTAACATCTTAACTCCAGTCTTTTTTTTTTCTGGCTACACGGCATGGGAAGTCTTAGTTCCCTAAGCAGGACTTAACTAATGCACCCTGCAGTGGAAGCAGGGGGTCTTAACCACTGGACTGACAGAGAAGTCAACAATCTGTCCTTTATTCTCCATTCTACCACCCTATACAAAATCAAATTTTTATGACTTCCTACAAAGCCTGTCATCAACGTTCTCACTAGACAGGACATTTCTGTAAAATTCCTTGTCATTTCCCTTCAACCTAAAGGTTCTGCTGGCCCCTTGATCTGCACCAAGAGAGCTACTGTTTCAGTCTCCCCAGCTCCACCTCCCTCTCCAAACCCACACACTCTGGCCAGGGGATGTGCTTTCTCGTCTCTCTAAACATATGCCCTTTCTCACGCTGTCCCTTTGGCTGAATTAGCTTTAGTTTTTTATTTGGCTTACAGTATAAGCATACCAAATTGCAATGTGCAATGTCTTCACTATGAATCTCAGTCAAAAGTTAAACTATGGTAGATTTTGTTTGGAGAATTTCATTTTCTGATAGGCACACACACAAAAAAATTACTCATAATGGCTGACAATTCTTAATGGTTTTGAGTCAAAATTCAGTAGCAGTATGCCAAAAAAAGTATGTGCATGAAATTCATTATTTGAAGAGTTTCCTTCAAATCCCCCAAATGCCCTGCAACCCTAAGTATCCAAGTATCTTAACAAACAAAAAATCCCAAATACCAATCCAAATAATCACAAACCTCTTGTTCTGAGTTTGCTTGATCTTCTTCTCCACTAACTGCTTCTAAATAAGCTCATTTCTGAAATAATATTAACCATATAAGACCCCAGAAGGGTAAAATGAAATAACTTTGGCTATGAGACAAAGGTAAAAAGTTTTAAATACTGAACCCAACCGTATCTACTATGTAGTCTAGGGCAACCTACTAAACCTCTCATAAATCTAAATCTCATTTTGCTCATCAGTAAAATGGTGATTAACAACTTCCTTACATGGCTGCTGAAAAAATGAGATAATACAAAGTACACAGTGCCTGGCTTTATACAACTGCTGATTAAACAAACTACATAAACCACTGAAATAACTATTAAAAACATGAAACTAGTGAGTTCAGAGTTATATCATTCCATGTATTTAATTCTTTAAATTTCCATAAGGTGATAAAAATAAACCAACAGTTTTAGTTTCTAACATCAACACTACATTTCCTCCACTTTAAAAGAAATATCATATTCAAAAAAGCTCAGTCTTTTAAATAACAAAAACTTTCAATTTGGGTTGCAATTGTAGTCTTCAAAATGTCTCCATGAAATAAATCATAAATTTTGTCATGTAACCTTAAAAAAAAGGTTATCTTGTAAATGTAGTAGACTCAAATGTGAACACCTATCACAGATAAATAAATATGGAAAAACAGGCCAGTAGGAAACAATGTAATTATCTCACCATGATGAATAATGATTAAACTCATTCCAACATTTTCCTGAATTTTCCAAATTTTCTACAATAGCCAGAGACTGCTATTTTTGTAAAATCTAAGAAATGTTCTGATAGGTCAGGATCAAGCATCTGAAAATATGGTTATCTCACTTCTCAAGAGAAAGCAAGTTAAAAATTACACTGAAATACCACTTTCCACCTATCAGATTTGCAGAAGTTCAGTAGTATACTCTAGCGGTTTCCCAGATCTGTTCTAATATATGCTCATAGAAGGTTAAAGTATGTTGCCTATTGCCTATGGAAGGCTATTTGGCTGTATGTTCCAAAATTACAATTAATCTTCCTCTGAGCCCGCAATGTCTGGGAATTTATCTAAAATATACACTTGGCCATGCAAAATAACCATCAGAAACAGCCTAGATGTCTATGATATGGGCCTAGCAAATAAGGGCTCATCCATGTTTGAGAAATATCCTAAGTATATTACTAACACAACACTAATATGTGTGTTTAGTTCAGGGGTGGGGAGGATGGGGACACTACTGGATGGAGGTCCTAAGTAAAGAGATTTTACTTAGCTCTTCTACTTTTTAAAAAGAATAGGTATTCACATAGTTCAAAACAATTAGAAAAAGAAAAACAAAGCAATGAAAATGACAAAAACAAAAATCACTCCAATGGTCCAGATCTCTTCACCTTGGCACCCCCAAATATGTACCACCCCAAATTCAAAGTGGGTGGCAGAGTATCACTGTCATAATTTACATAATAAAACTGGGGGGGTATCAAAACCAGCACTGCTGTTTTCCCAAAGAGACTCAGGAAAATAGGTACTTCCTACAGAATCTCCACCCTGTAAGTCACTAAAAAGTGCTAAATACAGAAAGCAGCTATGCCTCAAAATATTCTTACAGCCCAGCCAATGAGAACAACTGCCAGGACCAAATTCACAACATTTAGTAAACTCAAACATTAATAAAGTACGTACATGGTATGCAGTAACTCACCTGTGTTGTTTTACCAGACCCAGTCTCCCCAACAAGTACAAAGGACTGATGTCTAACCAGAATATCTGTAAACCTATCCTTGTATTCCCAAACAGGGAGCTGAAGTCGTTTCTTCAGAATATCATAGTATCGAGGTGTGTGGGGTAAGTTGGTAAATGGATTAATGCACTGTGGAAGTGACGTGTGTCCTGCATGTCCGGTGTGTGTTGAATGCGCAGAATGTGTCGAATGTGTTGAATGTGCCGAGTGGGTTGAGTGAGCTGAATGGGAAGCTTTTAAAGGTGGTAATCCAGCACTGATAAGCATAGCATTTGTCGAAGCTCGCAATTCCTTCTCCTTTTCTTTCTCCCTTTCCCGCTCTCTATCTCCTCTATCTCTTTCTCGGTCTCGATCTTTAGACCGATCTTCACGGTCACGGTCACGATCCCGATCCTTCCTAAAAACAGAAAAGAAAAAAAAAAAAATCTTACAACTCAGATTCCAAATTCTATGCAAAATGTTCACAGCAACATTACAGTCACAAGAAAGTAAACGTCCAACAACCAAATAAATAAACTGATATAAAACTCAAAAGTATTAGAAACAATGAAGAAGAACTTCTAATCAAGGATTCTCCATGCCTCATTCATAACCATCTTTCCCTTCTTTGATGATGATCCAAATTCTGGTAAGAACAGTCTCTCTCCACCTTTACCCATCAGCTGAAATAACACAAGAATTCGTTTTGCAAGTAAAATCCTTTCCTTCTTAGAAGTTAAAGACTAAGGGCTGTGTGGGAAAAAGGCAGGGACAAATTAGGCAAAGAATGGCATCAGTCCTTCCCAAAGTCTTCTTCAGGTTATGTGAAAATGTATTTTTGCAGTGAAAGTGTATTTAAAACTTAACAAGAAATAAATCTCTTATTGCTTCTGCCTCAAAGATAATTCCACCTCACATTACAGTGACACAAATACTACTTGAAGAACTAGTAAGTTTGCTTTCTTAAGTTATAGTTTCCAAATTTTGTTCAAAAAGCATATATTTCTCTATAAGAAAAACTGAAACTTTTTACTCCGGTTTTCACTGTTTACTCTTGCATCTACTATTAACAGTAACAGTAAAACATTGAAAGTACTCTGTAAAACCTATGTATACGTTAATCATCCATAAAGTGAAAAGTAGCCCATTAAAAAAAAAATCATTGGTTACTATTAAGTTATTTAAAATTTTAAAATTACGCAGATGACCACTGTATTAATCTTAGATCATTTAGTCAATTCTATTATCTACTTTTAATTACTAACTGTTGTGTCTTAGTCGCCAATTTGGGTTCAACTCTTTGACTAGAGATAATCCATAATACAGAAGAATTTTTAAAGTATCTGTTCATTCATTCTACTAATCTTGTGTGTGTGTGTGTGTGTGTGTGTGTGTGTGTGTGTTCTCAGTAGTGTCCCACTCTTTGAGACTCCTTGGACTGTAGCCCACCAGGCTCCTTTGTCCATGGAATTTTCCAGGCAAAAATACTGGAGTGGGTTGCCATCTCCTACTCTTGGGAACTAATCTAGTTTATTTCACACCAAATTCTACAGCTGACAAATGTACAAGGTATTTGGACTCAGACTTGAAACAGTGAGGCAACATGGAACCATGAAACAAGCTGCTAAATATGTCACTGTCCCTTATCCACAACACACAAAAGTCATGAATTTCCGATGCCCCAATTATCGACAGCAGACAAGGAAAGACCATTCACTCTCTGTAATAGCGTATCTGCTGGGCAACAGTTACTTCCCTTAGGAGAACACAGCTAAAATGCTGAACCCAGCATGAGTTACAATGGTTCCTCAATTACAAAAAGTGATAAGCTGACCAATTTTATTTGTTCTTGTCCTTTAGAAAATAAAATTCTATTCTACAGAAACTTGCCTAGAGAGAAAAATCTTATTATACATACACAAATATTCACACACACACACTTTTCACATAAAATCTTTTCATACATGTATCTATAAAAACTGATTTCTCCCTTCTCCCATCCCAGTGTTCACCTTTTACAGAACCATAAGATATACAAGCTAAAACTGAAACTTCTCATCCCATCTGGCATAAAAAGAAATCAAAGGAAAATCTACCTAGCATACAAAATGAAGCCCCACCAGTTCAGAACTTAAGCTTCCTGGTCTATCTTCAAAATAAACCACCAATCATCCTTTCTTTGGAACTCTGCATTCAAATAGGTATATCTTTCCTTTTCTCCTTTGCTTTTCGCTTCTCTAATTTTGGGGGCTTCCTTGGTGTCTCAGAGGATAAAGCGTCTGCCTGCAATGCAGGAGACCGGGGTTCGATCCCTGGGTTGGGAAGATCCCCTGGAGAAGGAAATGGCAACCCACTCCAGTACTCTTGCCTGGAGAATCCCATGGACAGAGGAGCCTGGCGGGCTACAGTCCATGGGGTCGCAAAGAGTCGGACACGACTGAGCGACTTCACTTCACTTCTCTTCTTTTCACAGCTATTTGTAAGGGCTCCTCAGACAGCCATTTATTTGTATCCAGTCCCATCACTTCATGGCAAATAGATGGGGAAACTGTGGCTGACTTTATTTTGGGGGGCTCCAAAATCACTGCAGATGGTGATTGCAGCTATGAAATTAAAAGATGCTTACTCCTTGGAAAGAAAGTTATGACCAACCTAGACAGCATATTAAAAAGCAGAGACATTACTTTGTCAACAAAGGTCCGTCTAGTCAAGGCTATGGTTTTTCTAGTAGTTATGTATGTATATGAGCTGAACTATAAAGAAAGCTGAGTGCAGAAGAATTGATGCTTTTGAACTGTGGTAGTGGAGAAGACTCTTAAGAGTCCCTTGGACTGTAAGGAGATCCAACCAGCCCAACCAGGTCAATCCTGGGTGTTCATTGGCAGGACTGATGTTGAAGCTAAAACTCCAATACTTCAGCCACCTGATGTGAAGAGCTGACTCATCTGAAAAGACCCTGATGCTGGCAAAGACTGGGGGCAGGAGAAGGGGACGACAGAGGATGAGATGGTTGGATGGCAACACCGACTCAATGGACATGAGTTTGAGTAAACTCCAGGAGCTGGTGATGGACAGGGAGGCCTGGCGTGTTTTTCAGGGCCTTCTTCACCAGAAACTTCGTTACCAAAACAACCACAACAGAGGAAGGAGTAAATACATTCTGAAGACAAAAAGATTAACTGCTGACCACATACTGGGGTTTAACGCTGATATAAGTGTAAAAAGAGCACCGAGATCACAGTTGCATATCCACCAGAAAGGTATAAGCCTCAGTGTACTAATCTGCAAAGTGAATAGTATTAAGACTCTCTTAGATTAAAACAAGAAAGCAAATTCAATNTCTAATTTTGGGGGCTTCCTTGGTGTCTCAGAGGATAAAGCGTCTGCCTGCAATGCAGGAGACCGGGGTTCGATCCCTGGGTTGGGAAGATCCCCTGGAGAAGGAAATGGCAACCCACTCCAGTACTCTTGCCTGGAGAATCCCATGGACAGAGGAGCCTGGCGGGCTACAGTCCATGGGGTCGCAAAGAGTCGGACACGACTGAGCGACTTCACTTCACTTCTCTTCTTTTCACAGCTATTTGTAAGGGCTCCTCAGACAGCCATTTATTTGTATCCAGTCCCATCACTTCATGGCAAATAGATGGGGAAACTGTGGCTGACTTTATTTTGGGGGGCTCCAAAATCACTGCAGATGGTGATTGCAGCTATGAAATTAAAAGATGCTTACTCCTTGGAAAGAAAGTTATGACCAACCTAGACAGCATATTAAAAAGCAGAGACATTACTTTGTCAACAAAGGTCCGTCTAGTCAAGGCTATGGTTTTTCTAGTAGTTATGTATGTATATGAGCTGAACTATAAAGAAAGCTGAGTGCAGAAGAATTGATGCTTTTGAACTGTGGTAGTGGAGAAGACTCTTAAGAGTCCCTTGGACTGTAAGGAGATCCAACCAGCCCAACCAGGTCAATCCTGGGTGTTCATTGGCAGGACTGATGTTGAAGCTAAAACTCCAATACTTCAGCCACCTGATGTGAAGAGCTGACTCATCTGAAAAGACCCTGATGCTGGCAAAGACTGGGGGCAGGAGAAGGGGACGACAGAGGATGAGATGGTTGGATGGCAACACCGACTCAATGGACATGAGTTTGAGTAAACTCCAGGAGCTGGTGATGGACAGGGAGGCCTGGCGTGTTTTTCAGGGCCTTCTTCACCAGAAACTTCGTTACCAAAACAACCACAACAGAGGAAGGAGTAAATACATTCTGAAGACAAAAAGATTAACTGCTGACCACATACTGGGGTTTAACGCTGATATAAGTGTAAAAAGAGCACCGAGATCACAGTTGCATATCCACCAGAAAGGTATAAGCCTCAGTGTACTAATCTGCAAAGTGAATAGTATTAAGACTCTCTTAGATTAAAACAAGAAAGCAAATTCAATCACTTTGAAATGTTGCCTATGATTCTAACTCTCTACCTTCAATAGGACAGAGAAGATTAAAGGGCCGGTTAAGGAGGGCTCAAACTCACCACTTCATAAATATATGTAAGATATTGTATATATGCATATTTCCTTTTTTAAAACCAGTACTTTTACTATAAAGGAGTTTTTTATTTAGAAGATTTACTAATTGAGGTCTAATGCTTAAAAAACCAATTATCAAAGCAGTGCACTATAATCACTTAGCCACAATACTGACAGGAAGAGACACAACAGGACACAGTTGTTGAGCATAGGGTTCAGTATTCTGTATCAGCTTAATCCTCAACCTTAGCACTTAAGCTAACTATATAACCAGTTATTTCTTTCCTCATTGATGAAAGTCTCATGGGTAATGCAAGGATTAAATGAGTTAATATACATAATGTGCTTAAAATAGTGCCTGGAACATAATAAATGTCCAATATAACATCAGTTATCGTATTTTTTAATTTAAAATACCAGGTTAAAATTCTACATGGAATAACAGAAATGCTCTAAAGATGTAACCTGTTTATCCAAGTATTTTAACTTAAGCACTGCTCTTAATCTGGCATTCTCACTTTCCAAGTATATATTGGACTTTGAAGATATATTACTAAGTACACATAAGGATGTTCATCACACTTTTTACTTATAAGGTTGGAAAATCACACAAAAATTCAGTGAACAGGAAACTGGTTAAATAAATTATGATACTCCTTTACAAGTGGAATACTATGCAGCCAATGAAAAGAATGTATATCTATTCCACAGCTTATGACACATTTCTGGGTGAATTTAAAAAAACATCAAAGCCTAAATAATACATATTAAAGGCAGCAAAGGAGAAGCAGACATAGAAACCAGACTTGTAGATACAGTGTGGGAGGGAGAAGTTAGGATTAATTGAGAATATCGTTAAAACATATACATTACCCTGCGTAAAATAGCCAGCCAGTAGGTATTTGCTGTGAAACAAAGAACTCAACCCACTGCTCCGTGACAACCTAGATGGGTGGGATGGGGCAGGAGATGGGAGGGAGGTTCAAGAGGGGGTCACATATGTATACCTGTGGCTGATTCATGTTGATGCATGACAGAAACTAGCACAATATTGTAAAGCAAGTATCTCCCAATTAAAAAAAAGAAAAAGATCCTACTGCTATCAAATATTATAGTTCATATTCACCTGTGAATAAATATGCAGAGATATAAGTAAAACAAATTTTCATTAAGAGTTTAAATAAAGAAGGGGATGAAGGCATCTGAGAATTTTTTGCCTTTTACATTTTTATGAATGGACATTGCTTGTGTTCCCTGGGGCAAGTTACTTAACCTCACCTACATCACAAAACTTAAGTGAAAAAAACATATATATATATACATACACATACAGTACCTAAAATATTTTGGGAACTACACATATTATCACTATATTTGCTTCACATTTTTAACAGAAAAAACTTATCAGGCAGTAATAACAAAAACAAATATTAAGATGAAAAAGTCCCTATTTTCAAAAATTTTTTCCATACTTCAACAGTAAATTGTCTCTTGGTTAATAATTTTACACAGAAAATGTTGTGAATAATTGAAAAAAGAAGGTCAATATGTAACAGAAACCTTCAACATCTCTACCTGACTCCAAAACTAAAATATAGCATGGGTATACAAAGCCAAATATAGTCTAGGAGCATGAATCTGAGGTATAATCTCTCACTGAAATTACCTTCACTTCTCAGGAATAGGGAAAATGGGACATCCATGTTTGGCAGTGGAGTTCACATGACCAACAGGCCTACTCTCCCAGGTAAAACCACCTGTTAACTACTATAACTAGCAGGGCTTAAAAAATAAAATCTGCAAAGCTTCATGAAAGTCAACAAAAGTAACTTTTAAAATTATTAAATGGGGTGGGGGTGGGAATCCCAAGCACTTATAAACACTGTAAACTCACCATCAGATAAAGTTCTATGAGAAATGACACTCAGGTGACAAATGCCCCACCAAAACATCTCAGAACTTGAGCTTTATTTCAAAGATGAACTCTCCTTCATCTACAGGTAGATGTCATTTATAATACCCAGGAGAATCATAAGTTAACCATCAAAGATCTGAAAAGTTCATATTTTTACTAAAGATGCCAGATTTACAAGAAAAAGGGCGCAAATCCATGTCCCTATCATGGGACCACTAATCCCAAGCACTTGAAAGGTACACATACATCATAATATAACTAAGTGAATTCATTCATTTACATGTATTTTTTTTCCAAATTCAACTCTGTGAGAGAGATTAAGATGCTAAGTAGCACCTTAGCCAGATGACAAGCAACTTATTTTTGCTTCACAGGAACAAAGAAACAAGTGTTCCCTACTTTACTAACCCAATATAAATGTCATTAAAATAGGCTGTAATGACTCTGAACTAGTCATAGTCTGTGTGCTGTACTGGAAAAAGCAAGAAGCAAACTGAAAATCAAAAGATCAAGGTTCTAAATTCAGCTGTAAACTGAAAGGTTGCACAAGCCACCTTAACAACTCTGAGTCTCCATTCCTCATCCCTTGAGTGTAAACAATTATACTCTCTTTCAAATCACTTCCAAGGCCTAAAGAGTTTGTGACTTGTAGCTCTAAGGAGCTAAAATTTTGCTGTGTGTTGAAGCGGCAGGGGGCGGGTGAGGGTCCACTGCTAATAACGACAAGGCTGACGTAACACTGCAAACTAAAAAATTTAAAGATTAAAATCTTACATACTTATACTTCCCGTATTCAATACATGAAAAGATATCAAAAACTACACCCTATCCTGGCTTATACTCTCCAGACACCTCAATCAATCCAAAGGAAGGACTCTGAGTGAAGAGAAATTCAAAAAAGTTATACAGACTTGACACAGCGATTCTGCACAAGTATACACACAGTAATATGCAAAATTATGCAAAATATTGAAGGTATCCAGACTTTCAAGTCTCTTGCCTGAATTATTCGAATAAATCTCTGTACATCACGGAAGAAAGTACACACTGAACAAGAACTTATTTTCATGCCATTGCGAAAGTCAACTGTTAAATTCCTCTGCATCTTGAAGAAAAGGCCGAGTAGAAAGAAATCTGAAAACACCTGTGTATTTCAACTCCCAAGCAATATACCCAACGGCCGCATTTTGCCGTTTTAAGTACCAGACACTTTTGAAAAGGGTCTTCTTGTTTCAAAAGCTACTTATGAATGAGGGCGAGGAAGAGGGACAGAAAACAAGAACTCACAGGAAAAAAAAGAGAGAGAGAGAGAGATTATCTTTTAATATCTATCCCAGGGATAACCCTGTAACTACTGTTTCGGCCAAAGCAGGAAATAAAGGAGATGGCGGGAGCGTGGGCAGAGAGCGGAAGTTTGCCTCGTACCTACTTTGAAGTGTTTGAATGGACCGAGCCACGCGCTCTCGCGCCAAAGTACAAACTCGGCGGCCCCAAATCATCAGCGGCTGCCCAAAAGGTATATTCCACAGTTTTCTTTTCTCACGGCTGGCCCTCTACTCTCCCATTCCCTTCTAACTCCTCGTCTGCACGCCTCACTCAACTTCCACCACCCCCACCCCCGCCTACACCAGAATCCACGCGCTTCTCTCACTTTTCGGCCTCCGCTTCTCCCCTTGCTGGGCACTCAGCCTCCTGCCAAGACCCTCTCCAAGACCCCGCTGCCAGAGAAGTACCTAGTGCCCTTGGAGGCGACTACTCCTGCCGCGCCCTCCCCCACTCTCTCCTCCGGATCCAGGCCTTACCGGGAGCCCAGACCACGAGGTCCGCGGTTCCCTNTTTTTCAATGATCCAGAGGATGTTGGCAATTTGATCTCCGGTTCCTCTGCCTTTTCTAAAACCAGCTTGGCCCCCAATCCCCGCCTCTCGTCCATTTTAGTTAGCTGATTTTTAAAATGTCAGTGTTCACTCTCGCCATCTCCTATTTGACTGCTTCCAATTTGTCTTGATTCTGGGACCTACCATTCCAGGTTCCTATGCAATATTTCTCTTTACAGCATTGAACATTACATCCATCACCAGTCACATCCACAACTGGGTGTTGTTTTTGCCTTGGTTCCATCTCTTCATTCTTTCTGGAGTTAGTTTACTGATCTCCAGTAGAATATTGGGCACCTACCAACCTGGGGAGTTCATCTTTCAATGTCCTATATTTTTGCCTTTTCATACTGTTCATGGGGTTCTCAAGACAAGAATACTGAGGTGGTTTGCCATTCCCTTTTCCAGTGAACCATGTTTTGTCAGAACTCTCCACTGTGACCTGACCGTCTTTGGTGGCCCTACACGGCATGGCTCATAGTTTCATTGAGTTAGACAAGGCTGTGGTCCGTGTGATCAGATTGGTTAGTTTTCTGTGATTGTGTTTAGTTCTAGAAGGTCTTGTAGGTCCACGGTCAGCAAGAGTCCGAAGTGCAGTACTTGGATGCAGTCTCAGAAATGGCAGAATAATCTCTGTTCATTTCCAAGGCAAACCATTCAATATCACAGTAACCCAAGTCTGTGTCCTGACCAGTAATGCTCAAGAAGCTGAAGTTGAATGGTCTATGAAGGCCTATAAGACCTTCTAGAACTAATACCCAAAAAAGGTGTCCTTTTCACTATAGGGAACTGGAATGCAAAACTAAGAAATCAAGAACAATCTGGAGTAACAGACAAATTTGGCCTTGGAGTACAAAATGAAGCAGGGCAAATGCTTAAAGAAAACACACTGGTCATAGCAAACACCCTCTTCCAATAACACAAGAGAAGACTCTATACATGGACATCACTAGATGGTCAATACTGGAATCAAATTGATTATATTCTTTGCAGCCAAAGATGGAGAAGCTCTATACTGTCAGCAAAAACAAGACCAGGAGCTGACTGTGGCTCAGATTGTGAACTCCTTATTGCCAAATTCAGACTTAAGTTGAAGAAAGTATGGAAAACCTCTAGACCATTCAGATATGACCTAAATCAAATCCCTTACGATTATACAGTGGAAGTGAGAAATAAATTCAAAGAACTAGATCTGATAGACAGAGTGCCTGAAGAACTATGGACTGAGGTTCATGACATTGTACAGGAAGCAGTGATCAAGACCATCCCCAAGAAAAATACAAAAAGGCAAAATGGTTGTCTGAGGGGGCCTTACAAATAGCTATGAAAGGAAGAGAAGTGAAAGGCAAAGGAGAAAAGGAAAGATATACCAATTTGAACCAGTTCAGTTCAGTCGCTCAGTTGTGTCCAACTCTTTGCAACCCCATGGACTGCAGCTCGCTAGGTCTCCTTGTCCATCACCAATTCCTGGAGTTTGCTCAAACTCATGTCCATTGAGTCGCTGATGCCATCCAACCATCTCATCCTCTGTTGTCAATACAGAGTTTCAAAGAATACCAGGGAGAGATAAGAAAGACTTCTTCATTGATCAGTGCAAAGAAATAGAGGAAAACAATAGAATGAGAAAGACTAGAGATCTCTTTAAAAAAAAAAAAAAAAAGGTACCAAGGGCACTTTTCATGCAAAGATGGGCAGAGTAAAGGACAGAAATGGTGTGGACCTAACAGAAGCATAAAATATTAAGAAGAGGTAGCAAGAATACACAGAAGAACTATACAGAAAAGATCTTCATGACCCACATAATCACGATGGTGTTATCACTCACCTAGAGCCAGACATCCTTGAATGCAAAGTCAAGTGGGCCTTAGGAAGCATCACTATGAACAAAGCTAGTGGAGGTGATGGAATTCCAGTTGAGCTATTTCAAATCCTAAAAGATGGTGCTATCTTTGACGAAGGAGGCAAGAATATACAATGGAGAAAAAAACAATCTCTTTAACAACTGGTGCTGGCAAAACTGGTCAACCACTTGTGAAAAAATGAAACTAGAACACTTTCTAACACCATACACAAAAATAAACTCAAAATAGATTAAAGATCTAAGCATAAGACCAGAAACTATAAAACTCCTAGAGGAGAACATAGGCAAAACCTTCTCTGACATAAATCACAGCAGGATCCTCTATGACCCATCTCTCAGAATACTGGAAATAAAAGCAAAAATAAATAAATAGGATCTAATTAAAATTAAAAGCTTCTACACAACAAAGGAAACTATAAGCAAGGTGAAAAACCAGCCTTTAGAATGGGAGAAAATAATAGCAAACGAAGCAACAGACAAAGAATTAATCTCAAAAATATAAAAGCAACTCCTGCAGCTCAATTTCAGAAAAATAAACGACACAATCAAAAAATGGGCCAAAGAACTAAACAGACATTTCTCCAAAGAAGACATACAGATGGCTAACAAACACATGAAAAGATGCTCAAGAGAAATGCAAATCAAAACCACAATGAGGTACCATTTCATGCCAGTCAGAATGGCTGCTATCCAAAAGTCTACAAGCAATAAATGCTGGAGAGCATGTGGAGAAAAGGGAACCCTCTTACATTGTTGGTGGCAATGCAAACTAGTACAGCCACTATGGAGATTCCTTAAAAAACTGAAAATAGAACTGCATTATGACTCAGCAAACCCACTGCTGTGCATACATACTAAGGAAACCAGAATTGAAAGAGACACGTATACCCCAATGCTCATCGAAGCACTGTTTATAATGGCCAGGACATGAAAGCAACCTAGATGTCCATTAGCAGACGAATGGATAAGAAAGCCGTAGTACATATACACAATGGAGTATTACTCAGCCATTAAAAAGAATACATTTGAATCAGTTCTAATGAGGTGGATGAAACTGGAGCCTATTATATGTGTGAAGTAAGGGTATGGATGTGAGAGTTGGACTGTGACAAAAGCTGAGTGAAGTAAGCCAGAAAGTAAAACACCAATACAGTATACTAACGCATATATATGGAATTTAGAAAGATGGTAACGATAACCCTGTATGCAAGACAGAAAAAGAGACACAAATGTGTAGAATAGTCTTTTGGACTCTGTGGGAGAAGGTGAGGGTGGGATGATTTGGGAGAATGGCATTGAAACATGTATATTATCATATGTGAAACGGATCACCAGTCCAGGTCCAATGCATGATACAGGGTGCTCAGGGCTGGTGAACTGGGATGACCCAGAGGGATGGGATGGGGAGGGAGGTGTGAGGTGGTTTCAAGATGAGGAACACATGTACACCTGTAGCGGATTCAGGTCAGTGTATGACAAAACCAATACAATATTGTAAAGTAATTCAATTCAGTTCAATTCAGTTACTCAGTCGTGTCTGACTCTTTGCGATCCCACGAATCGCAGCACGACAGGCCTCCCTGTCCATCACCAACTCCCAGAGTTCACTCAAACTCATGTCCATTGAGTCAGTGATACCATCCAGCCATCTCATCCTCTGTCCTCCCCTTCTCCTCCTGCCCCCAATACCTCCCAGCATCAGGGTCTTTTCCAGTGAGTCAACATTCTTATGAGGTGGCCAAAGTATTGGAGTTTCAGCCTTAGCATCAGTCCTTCCAATGAACATCCAGGACTGATCTCCTTCAGAATGGACTGGTTGGATCTCCTTACTGTCCAAGGGACTCTCAAGAGTCTTCTCCAACACCACAGTTCAAAAGCATCAATTCTTCAGCACTCAGCTTTCATCATAGTCCAACTCTCACATCCATACATGACCACTGGAAAAACCATAGCCTTGACTAGACAGATCTTTGTTGACAAAGTAATGTCTCTGCTTTTTACTATGCTGTCTAGGTTGGTCATAACTTTCCTTCCAAGGAGTAAATGTCTTTAATTTCATGGCTGCAATCACCATCTACAGTGATTTTGGAGCCAGAAAAATAAAGTCAGCCACTGTTTCCACTGTTTCCCATCTATCTGCCATGAAGTGATGGGACCGGAATCCATGATTCCAGTTGGTCATAACTTTCCTTCCAAGGAGTAGGCGTCTTTTAATTTCATGGCTGCATTGGCCTCCAATTAAAATAAATAAATTTATATTAAAAAAAAGATTTCAGCACCATTGTAGCAATAAATAAATAAATAAAAGATGCTGCTATGAAAGTGCTGCACTCAATATGCCAGCAAATTTGGAAAACTCAGCAGTGGCCACAGGACTGGAAAAGGTCAGTTTTCATTCCAATCCCTAAGAAAGGCAATGCCAAAGAATGCTCAAACTGCCACACAATTGCACTCATCTCATATGCTAGTAAAGTAATGCTCAAAATTCTCCAAGCCGGGCTTCAACAGTATGTGAACCATGAACTTCCAGATGTTCAAGCTGGTTCTAGAAAAGGCAGAGGAACCAGAGATCAAATTGCCAATATCTGCTGGATCACCAAAAAAGCAAGAGAATTCCAGAAAATCATCTATTTCTCCTTTATTGACTATGCCAAAGCCTTTGACTCTGTGGATCACAAAAAACTGTGGAAAATTCTTAAAGAGACGGGAATACCAGACCACCTGACTTGCCTCCTGAGAAATCTGTATGCAGATCAGGAAGCAACAGTTAAAACTGGACATGGAACAACAGACTGGTTCCAAATAGGAAAACGAGTACGTCAAGGCTGTATATTGTCACCTTGTTTATTTAACTTATATGCAGAGTACATCATGAGAAATGCCATGCTGAATGAAGCATAAGCTGGAATCAAGATTGCCAGGAGAAACATCAATAACCTCAGATACACAGATGACCACCCTTATGGCAGAAAGCGAAGAAGAACTAAAGAGCCTCTTGATTAAAGTGAAAGAGGATAGTGAAAAAGTTGGGTTAAAACTGAACATTCAGAAAACTAAGATCATGGCCTCTGGTCCCATCATTTCATGGGAAATAGACGGGGAAACAGTGGAAACAGTGTCAGACTTTATTTTTTTTGCACTCCGAAATCACTGTAGATGGTGATTGCAGCCATGAAATTAAGACACTTACTCCTTGGAAGGAAAGTTATGACCAACCTAGATAGCATATTAAAAAGCAGAGACATTACTTTGCTAACCAAGGTCTGTCTAATCAAAGCTCTGGTTTTTCCAGTAGTCATGTATGGATGTGAAAGTTGGACTCTAAAGAAAGCTGAGCACCCAGGAACTGATGCTTTTAAACTGTGGTGCTGGAGAAGACTACTGAGAGTCCCTTGGACAGTAAGGAGATCCAACCAGTCCATCCTAAAGGAAATCAGTCCTGAATATTAATTGGAGGGACTGATGCTAAAGCTGAAACTGCAATACTTTGGACACCTTATGTGAAGAATTGACTTATTTGCAAAGACCCTGATTCTGGGAAAGATTGAAGTTGGGAGGAGATGTGATGGACATGAGTTTGAGTAAACTCCAGGAGTTGGTGATAGGGAAGCCTGGTGTGCTGCAGTCCATGGGGTCACAAAGAGTCAGACACGACTGAGTGACTGAACTGAATTGAAATCCTATGTGCTTCTGCAGTATTAACCCTAGTGCTATTCTCATTCTTACAGTAACCCTGCAAAGTTGGTGTTATTTTATAGACATAGACACTAAGGCTGAGAGAGGTTTTGTCACACCGCCTTTACAGCTCTCTCTAAAGCCATGGCAAACTGTTGGGGTAGAATGACTATGACTTTTGTGACTCTCTCCCCCTTAAGAACCTATCTGTTTGCTCAGTTACATTCATTACCAGAAGAAGCACACAAGGAAAAGACCTCTAAACCAACCCAAGCCAGGTAAGTATAAATAAAAGACACATTTTTCATTTTCACCCAGACCTGTTTTAAACAATGTATTCACTGTTTTGTTATACTACCTTCTTCCATATTCCAGGCAACTTCATAATTCCATCTTCCCAAAACTTTTTATCTTTTTGAGCAGAAACTGTTCCAGGTGCCTTGTACAGTCTTCTAGGGAATTGAAATTTTTTCCATTATGAGAATTTTGTAAAGGCCAAAATAAATGGAAATCCAAAGGGACAGTGCCTGGTGAATTTGGCAGATGAATCAGAACTTCCCAACCAAGCTGTAACAGTTTTGCCTGTCATCAAAGAAATGTGTGGTCTTGCATTATACTAATGGAAGATTATGCATTTTCTGTTGACTAAGTAGAGTGCTGCTTTCAGTTGGTCTAATTGGGAGCAGTACTTGTTGGAAATCATAATTTGGTTTTCCAGAAAGAGCTCATAATAGGGAACCCCTTCTCAATCCTACTAAATACACAACATCACCTTCTTTGGAAGAAGACCAACCTTTGATGTGGTTGTTAGTGGTTTGTTTTGCTTGCCCAACTATTTCTTCCTTTCAATAAGATTGTACAGTATCCACTTTTCATCTCCCATCACAGTCTGTTTTAAAATAGAACATTTTCATTATGTTTATATAAAGAATCCTTTGCAGAAATACGATCAAGTTTTCCCCACCTCCCCCCAGCTTAACTTATGTGGAACCCAAACATCAAAGCATTGACCATACCTAAGCTGGTGCAAATGATTTTCAGTATTTAATTTGTATATTTTGAGTATGTTGGCTTCCTCCTGCATGGTATAACGTTGATTCTTCTCAATGTCTCATTCTCCATCAACTTCATCTGGTCTACCTAACCATGGAGCGTAGTCCAGTGATAAATAACTTCACAAACCACTTCAACACATTTTTGTTCATATACTGTACAAATCATTTTTTTGCATTTCAGTTGTGTTTTTACTTTTCTTGAAATAACAAAATATAATATGCCCCAAATGTTGCCTTTTTTCTTCCATCAGCAATATTAAAATGGCTACACAAAAATTCATCAGTTTTGATGTTTTTTTAAAATGCATGCTGATCTGACAGCTTTCACAATACAATCTAACAAAATTGTTTTGAATGATGTTAAAGACAACTAAGCACTATTAGAGCCATCTTACAAATGAATGAACCTTTTGGCCAACCCAATATTTTGTGCAGTGGTTATATGGATGCCCTGGAAGACCATATTTGGGTTCTTATCCAATCCTCAGAATTCTAATCTTTTTTTTTTTTTGTACCAAATCTACTTTCCAAGGTCACCACAAAGAAAAGTTAATATCTTCATTTATAAAATATTCAGTACAGCTTTCTACCCTGAAAGTACATTAACAATATATTGAATTTTGTTGGAGAGCATGATGCAAAAATCTCTGAATTGCAAACCTAAAAGGGTATCTAGCTTATTTTCTCTTTTTGCTTCATTTTCAAATGAAGACGCCTAAGCCATTGGTTATGACCAAGTTCACCAGTTAGTATCAAAGTCAGAATTAAAACCCATATCTCATTCTCGCAATTCCAGGCTCAGGTCTCCAGTTTCCTAGTTTGAGCGCTACTATATAAGTGCTCTAAAATTTTTCAGAAATGATGAGGGAAAAATTAGAATTCTACCTGCAGAAATGTTCCACCATAAGAGGCATCAGCCTCTCATGAATGTACAAGGAAATTTGCCAAAGGAGGAACTGAAATCAAGGTGATAAGACTTCTTCCTTAGGTCTAGTGTGTTTAAAGAAAACTAGTCAATGGTGTTGCAACCTGAATGACTGGAGAGAGGCCGTTTTCCCCTAAAGATAATGGCCTTTCTGGAATCTACAAGGGGAGCAAAGGACCAAAATCTCCCAGAGTGTTTACATTCTCTGTGAGGAGGAGTAGAATTCTGGGTCTGAGTGATTCGCCATGGATTTTCAGGCAAAACAGCCCTAGGGATGGAGAAGATCTATCCTCTAGCTCCCTTCCAGCTTTCTGGAAATGTTTCCAGAGGATATTTCCATTATTTTTACTCTACCAAACAACTCTAGTCTATTTGGTCGATGGCCTGAATTTATTCACCCAGAAGAAATGTCTTCTGCAGCTAACCAGCTCCAGCTGTCAAGCCAGAAGTGTCTCTCAACCTAAATTAATAAGTAATATTCTCCAACACATATAAAGCACTTATCAGGTTCCATTGGATCCTTATAGCAACATTAAACTGGGTGCTGTGAATTAGACAGGTTTGACAGGTTAAACACAGGTGCTTTGTTTACAGATGAGGAAACTGATGTACCAAGAGGCTGAATATTGTGGCCAAGATGACAGTTTTGGATTTATCCCAGGACAGTCCATGCACTTCAAGACTATGCAGTACTGCTGCTAATAAATGGGTATTTACATCCCACATTATTCTCCTAGAATTTGGTTATTGAGTTAGGTTTCCCAAGTCAGACAAACTCAATGTGAACTGATAATCTGAAGTTTCTACATTGTTGAAGGTAAGGACATATTTACAGTGCTCTCGATAGAGGGAACAGGATTTAAAACACTTGAACCCCATCTGCTCCCAGAGCCATATAACTTTAGCCACTAACCTGCATCAATATTGTCTCTTCTTAATTACTTCATTTACTTATTCACTCAACAAATATTTATTAAACTCCCATGTTGCATTGAATTAAGTACTGGAAAAAGGGGAAGAACAAAATAACCATAGTTTCTGCCTTCATGACACTTACCGGAAGGAGAGAGGCAGGCATTAAACAGCTAGACACACAGGTAACTATATGTGGTAAGTATTTTTAGGCCATCTAAAGGGAACAAGTACTGTGAGAGCGTATAACAGGTGGCCCTTATCTAGAGTGAAGGTTAGGGAAGATCTCTCTGAGAAACAGACATTTAAAGACCCAAAAATCAGTAAATATTGGTCAGGTAAAGAGGTAGGGAAGTGTTTATAGTCAGAGGAAGCAACCTATGAAAAGACTCCAAAACTTTAAAAAGTCAGGTGCAATCCACGGAAAGGCAATGCCAAATAATTGCACTCATTTCACATGCTAGCAAGTTTATGCTCAAAATCCTTCAAGTTGGGCTTCAGCAGTACATGAACTGAAAACTTCCAGATGTTCAAGCTGGGTTTAGAAAAGGCAGAGGAAGCAGAGATCAAATTGTCAACATCCATTGGATCATAGAAAAAGCAGGAGAATTCCAGAAAGACATCTGCTTCATTGACTACACTAAAGCCGTTGACTGTGTGGATCACAACAAACTGGAAAATTCTTAAACAGAAGGGAATAACCAGACCACCTTACTTGCTTCCTGAGAAAGCTGTATGCAGGTCAAGAAGCAACAGTTAGAGCAGGACATGGACAAACAGACTGGTTCAAAACTGGGAAAGAGTACATCAAAGCTGTGTATTGTCACCCTGCTTATTTAACTTATATGCAGAATACATCATGCAAATTGCTGGGCTGGATGAATCACAAGCTGGAATCAAGACTGCTGGGAGAAATATCAGCAACCTCAGATATGAAGAAGATACCACTCTAAAGAGAAGAGTGGAAAAGCTGGCTTAAAACTCAACATTCAGAAAACTAAGATCATGATACCTGGTCCCATCACTTCATGGCAAACAGAAGGGGGAAAAGTAGAAGCAGTGATGGATTTTATTTTCTTGGGCTTCAAAATCACTGCAGACGGTGACTGCAGCCATGAAATTAAGACACTTGCTTCTTGGAAGGAAAGCTATGACAAACCTAGCATATTAAAAAGCAGAGACATCACTCTGTCAACAAAGGTCTGTATAATCAAAGCTATGTTTTTTCTAGTAGTCGTGTACATATATGATAGTTGGACTATAAAGAAGGATGAGCACCAAAGAATTAATGCTTTTGAATTATGGTGCTGGAGAAGACTCTTGAAAGTCCCTTCGACAGCAAGATCGAATCAGTCAATCCTAAATGAAATCAGCTTTGAATATTCAAAGGACTGTTGCTGAAGCTGAAATTCTAATACTTTGGCCACCTGATGCAAAAATCTGACTCACTGGAAAAGACCCTGATGCCGGAAAAGATTAAAGGCAAAAGGAAAAGGGGCTGACAGGGGATGAGACGGTTAGCATCATCGACTCAATGGACTTGAATTTGAGCTAACTCCAGGGGATAGTGAAGGACAGGGAAGCTTGTGTGCTNCAAAAATCTGACTCACTGGAAAAGACCCTGATGCCGGAAAAGATTAAAGGCAAAAGGAAAAGGGGCTGACAGGGGATGAGACGGTTAGCATCATCGACTCAATGGACTTGAATTTGAGCTAACTCCAGGGGATAGTGAAGGACAGGGAAGCTTGTGTGCTACAGTCCCTGGGGCTGCATAGAGTCAGACGTGACTTAACGACTGAGCATAATCCACAGACAGAACATGAGTGCAATGAGATGAGAAAGACATGATCCTGCAGATTCAAGAAGGGGCCGTTTCACACAGAGCCTAAGTTGTTATGCTAAGGATGTTAAGATTATCCATCCCCAGGGCAATAGGAAGACGTCAAAAAGATTTAATTGGGAAAACGATATGATCACTTATGAGGATTTGCCAGGATCAACCAGCCAATCTCACTCTTTGACACTTTGAATTCTCTTTAGCCACAAAATGCTTACAAATCCAGAAGAATCTTCAGTACTTTGTTTAATGACTCTGTCCTCTCTCTACCATTTAGAGAAAAGAATTACTAAGTGTAACAGGCACTGTGACTTGCCTGGTACTTCTGCTTCAAGATTGAACAGCATCCCTCAGTTTCTAGAAATGCTACCTGGCGATAACGCGCAGCCATCTGCTCTCTTGAGGAATTTCCTTAGTTAAAGAGAGCTGCCCAAGGGCAGCTTGAAGACATCGTGGAACTATAAACGTCTGATCCCCCTGCCCAACTTGGAACAACAGTGAGCTTCAGAGCATCAGAACTCCCTGTGGGATCAGCTGAGGCTTGTATCATTTAGAATGTTATCTCTTGTACTGCAATGTATTTTGGCCACTAAGCACCCAGAGTTAGCTCAAAACCCACGATTTAAGGTCACAGTGTCCAATAAGACTGCCCTTTTTGAGATGTTATCCACAGGCTCAGGGACCCATAGGCCACCTGTACTTCTGACTGACAAGCTACAATTTTGGGATTTCTGAAAACCTTCTCAGGTTCAGTAATTTGAGGGAATAATGATTCACAGGATTCAAGAAAGTGCTACACTTATAATTACAGTTTTATTATAAAGAGTACACATCAGAACTAGCCAAATGAAGAGATACCTGGGGTGAAGTCTGGAAGGGTCCTGAACACACAGCTTCTGTGCCCTCTCTCCGTGGAGTCAGGACATCTCCACCTCCTGACACATCAATGTGTTGTTCATAATGCAGGAAGCTCCACTGAGCTTCAGTGTCTTGACTTTTTATTGGGGTTTCATTACACAACCATAACTGATTGAATCACTGGCCCCATGATTGAACTCAGTCTCCAGTTCCCTTCACCTCCCTAGATGTCCAGAACTTGGGTTGATATCACATGGCTGAAAGTCTCAACTCTTTAATCACATGGTTGATCTTTCTTGGCAAACCCAACTTTCATCCTGAATCATCTCATTAGCATAAACTCAGGTGTGGACCAAGGACCCACTATAAATAACAAACTCACTCCTGTCCCTTCGGAAAGTCCGGTGGTTTAGAAGCTACCTCCCAGGAACCAGGGACAAAATCCAGTCTAATTATTATGCAACAGCCTTATAACCTAATTTTTCACTCTGTCTATCCTACGCTTATGCCTTTCCTTGCACTAGTGTTCTTAATAAACTTCCAGAACACTCACCTTTGCTTCAGAGTTTACTTTTCATGGAACCTGATTTAAAAGCTTTGGTACCAGAAATGGTCCAAGAAAGCAGCTACAATGATTGAATTTTGGAGTGGGCCACCAATTTCACTGGCTGGCAATAAATCAGTGATGGCAGGTGAATTGTTAAAGCTTCAGTCATGGTGTACTGGGAAAGATCAGGCACTGTTGCCAAATTATAGGGAAAATAGTATCTATAAAACCCTTGGGATTTGATTGGCTATTGCTAAGTGGACTTGATACTGTGAAGCGAGATTATGAAAGGCTAAGTATGATTAATTTGCAATTCAAAGCTCATTGTGAGCCTCAGAAGACCTTCTGGAAGCATATATAGAAGTTCTCATCTCCTGCAGTGGGAAGACAGAGAAAACTGAGGATCATCCTAGGACTTAACTGTAATACTCATTACAGTGGCCAAGTGGAAACTTCCAAAGAAGGTTAAACTCTCCGCTTGGGCAGGTTAGGTCCATTTCAAGCCTGGGAAAGAGTGGGACCCTGACACATGGGAGGAGGACATTTAGTTCAATATACATGAAAAATCTTAAATTCTCTACAACCTGCTGACTTGGCAAAATGCTCCACTGTGTCTATTAAAAACTAGTGCTCCTGCCTTGTGAGATACTGAGAGGCCTTCTGTGCAAGATATCATGTACCTCCCTCAGGACACACCTGCACATGCCCTGCTGACCACTGGACAATGATTAGAGTTTAGTAACAGACATTCTGCCTTTTCTAAAACCAGCTTGAACATCAGGAAATTCACGGTTCACGTATTGCTGAAGCCTGGCTTCGAGAATTTTGAGCATTACTTTACTAGCGTGTGAGATGAGTGCAATTGTGCGGTAGTTTGAGCACTCTTTGGCATTGCCTTTCATTGGGATTGGAATGAAAAGACCCTTTCCAGTCCTGTGGACACTGCTGAGTTTTNAGAGAGAGAGAACACACATGTGCATAAATCCATAACTACTTAAATTTAAAAATACAAAGTTAATTAATTATAAAAACCATTTTAAAATGACTTCCTGTGGGGAAGTAGTGGACAAGCAGAGAGAGAAGCTGGGCTTTTCTTAACATACCATGCTTTTAGATCTGACTTTAAAACAGTATGTTTTACACAACTGTACGTCAAACTTAAATTTTTAAAAAAGCAATCTCTATACACTGAAAGCAAAATAAAACAAATGAACCCAACCAAACTAGAATCAGGTTGGTGGCACAGCTATCCAAAGAGAACCAATTTAAAGTGACTTTTTAAAGCACACTATTTTGATAGCTCATCGCTAGTGGGATATGCCCCACAGACAAAAAAAAAAAAAGAATTGCAAAAAGAAATCTTAAGCTGCTCTGAGAAATCCCACATTTTTGTGGCAGTATGGAGACCATTATTTTCAGAATAAAGTGTATGCAGAGTGGCCTGAAGGAAATGGGCAATTCTGCTGGGATTGTCAACAACTGAAATTTTTTGTTGTGGTAGAAAGGATTTCAGTGAGTTTAGTAATAACATTGTAGTCTTTAATTTGAATTGAAACTGTTGGTACAAACTCATGACATATAATCTTACCAACAAATGCCATTTCTTCTCAGTCCACTGACAAAGTCCAGAAAAACTGACTAAGATGTTAACATCAAGTGCCCAGATGATGGTCCTACATTCAGTTTCACCTAGAAGGCCAAGGGGCCCCTTGGATTACAGCCTTGACAGATCTAGGGTAGGAAACACACCACCTGCCTGGAGTTACTGAGCTCCCTGCTCTCGGGTGTGATTTTAAAGAGTCCCAGGGCTATGTCCAAAGGCCTCCAAGCCAACTTGAAGAGACTCCCACGGTCCACTGAAACATAACTAATATCTTTAACAGATTGATGTATCCAATATGATTACGCCCACTAGTTCATAACAGAGCAAACAAAAACAAAACTTAGTGGGTCACTTTCAGAGGATTCTAGGAAGTCAGCTCATCCAAAATCAATCATTTATCTTGTAGTTTTTTTGTATAACATGTATGTCAAGGTACCTAAGTAGTGAAAACACTTTTGTAGAAGAAACAATGAAAGCTGCTTCTGTTAATAATACAGAAGGAGTGATGGAGTCAAAACATTACCACTGTGCAAATTCTAACAAATCCATGGATAGAGAAGTGCTGAACAACAAAGAGACGACAAGGCACCCTATGCCATCCTCTGTGAAGAGTATTTCCCAGAAAACTGAACCCGAGTCTGATCAGACTTCTAGATCTAACCACCAATAGGCAGAAACTACTGCGGACAAAAGAATACATTAAATGACATACAGAGATACGAATATTGAAGTGCAGGCTAGGAAACGCTACTGGAAAAAAACAACCCGTTTTCTGCAGTTGCTGCTAAGTCACTTCAGCCGTGTCCGATTCTGCGTGACCCCATAGACGGCAGCCCACCAGGCTCCGCCATCCCTGGGTTTCTCCAGGCAGGAACACTGGAGTGGGTTGCCATTTCCTTCTCCAATGCATGAAAGTGAAAAGTGAAAGGGAAGTCGCTCAGTTGTTTCCGACTCTTCGCGACCCCATTGACTGCAGCCTTCCGGTTCCTCCGTCCATGGGATTTTCCAGGCAAGAGTACTGGAGTGGGGTGCCATTGCCTTCTCCGTTTTCTTCAGTAATTGCAAGAAAAAAGTGTGGGGAAATCTATAGATCCAAAAGAAACTTAAAGACCTTGTACCCCCAACTGCAATTTATGACCTTATTTTGATCCTGAGTCTAACAAATAGACTAAATAATCATGAGAAAATTGGGGAAATTTAAACAATGACTCACTCCAGTATTCATTTATAAACAATGACTAGACATTTAATTATCAAGAAATTGTTAGTTTTTAAGATGTGATAATGGTATTTCTTTTTAAAAGAAATAAATACTGAAACTCTTATAGATAAAAAATAACAATAGTACCCCCAAAATAAATATAACAGAATTCCACTTACTATCCTAACAGGTTTTTTGAGAGGCGGTAAAATTATTTAAAAATATAGATGGAAATATAAATCCCTGAATAGCAAAGAAAACTATAAAGAAGATAAATAATGAGAGAGTTGCCTTCAACTGAAAGCCACTGTAATAAGAATCGCTGTAATACAACCAGCACGATATTGGCATAAGAGTAGACAAATCAATGGAACAGAAGAACGGATCCAGAAATAGATCTCAGTATATATCATAATTTAATATGTGACAAAGGTAGTATTTCAATTCTGTGGGAAAGAATGGTTTACTTAATAAATAGTGCTGGCATAACTGGCTATTCATCTAGAACAAAATGAACTTGTATCCCAATTTCATAGCAAATCCAAAAATAAATTCCAAGTGGATTAAAAACTTAAACGTAAACAATAAATCTTAGAAGAACATTTAGGTGGCTACATGGAAACCGAAGGGATAGAAAACACCACTCTAAANATTTCAATTCTGTGGGAAAGAATGGTTTACTTAATAAATAGTGCTGGCATAACTGGCTATTCATCTAGAACAAAATGAACTTGTATCCCAATTTCATAGCAAATCCAAAAATAAATTCCAAGTGGATTAAAAACTTAAACGTAAACAATAAATCTTAGAAGAACATTTAGGTGGCTACATGGAAACCGAAGGGATAGAAAACACCACTCTAAAACCAGAAACCGGAAGTATAAAAGATAGACATATTTGATTACCTAAAAATGGAAAACTTTTATATAGCAAAAGATATCATAAATGAAGTCAAGATTAAAAATAGGCATTTAGAAAAATACGTATAATGCAGGAAGCTTCCCAGGTGGCTCAACAGTAAGAATCCTCCTGTCAGTGCAGGAGCCATAGGAGTTGTGGGTTCGATCCCTGGGTAGGGGAGATCCCCTGGAGGATTAAATGGCGACCCACTCCAGTGTTCTTGCCTGGAGAATCCCAGGGACAGGGGAGCCTGGTGGGCTCCCGTCTCTGGGGTCGCACAGAGTCGGACACGACTGAAGCGACTCAGCAGCAGCAGCAGCACTCCAGTATTCTTGCTGGGATAATCCCATGGACAGAGGAGCCTAGTGGGCTACAGTCTGTGGGGTTGCAAAGAGTCAGACACGACTGAGCAACTGAGCACACAGACTCAACAGCAGTCAGGAAACTGCAAATTAAAATAATAATTAGACATTACATCCATCAGACTGGCAAAAATTTAAAATAATAATATTATCTATTGCAGTCTCATGCATTACTTGTGAAAATGTGAATTGTTACTGCCTTTTGAGAAAAAAAATCTAATAGCATCTATTAAAGAATCCACATACATTTTGACCCAATGATTGTACTACTGGGAATGTAGCCAGTAGAAATAAATGAACCAGTATGGAAGGCTATATATAACTTGCTTATTGCAGAATTATAGTAGCAAAAATCTGAAAGCAAAGTGAATATGCATCCATAAGGAAAGGGTTGAATAGATTGTGCGTGTATCTGCATCATAAAATACTATGAAGCTACTAAAAGGAAGGAATTAGAACTGTTGGTGACAAATAAGAAGGATTTCTTCATGATGTTGAATGATCATGAAGGCACGATGCTGAGGACTGTGTATGTTATAGTTCCCATATATAAACTAGTATATGTTTGTGTGTGTATATTTATGTAAATATATATATTTACACAGACTTCAGTTTGCTTATGGTTGCATGAGCTTGGGAAAAAAGCATGGAATGCTCTGAAAAACATTGTTAATAAAGGCTATGCTGGACTGAGGATAGGGAGATTAGATTTAGGTTGAAGAGGATTAAAGGAAGAAAAAGCTATAGAAAATGTTAAAACTAGTATGATGATATTAAATGTATATATATGTACATATAATGACACACATTAGTATGTATATACATTATATATACACGTTATATACAAGTATAATATGTATGTCTATATATTAAGAACAAAAGCTGGAGTTAAATCTATATCAATATATCTGCAGAGATGTCCATGATATGTTGTTAAATTTTTAAAAGCTAGTAATGTGTATGGCATGATTCTGTTTGGTCAAAACAAAGCATATATAAACAAACGACTGTAACTGTGGGCTGTACAACTTGTAATACTGAATGAGCCATGAACAGGATGTGAAGGGATAAATGCCAATTGTTAATATTTGTTACCTCAAAGGGGGTTGAGATGGGGATGAAATGATGGTTAACTTTTCCTTTACACATCATCATACTGGTTTCCTTATTACAAGAAAGCCATATTGCTTGATAACTTGAGGAACATCAGCAGAGGGAACAAAGAAAAAATGTAGTCTTCCATTGAGAGAACATATTATCTTCCATTATATATTTATCTTTCTTTTCCCCTCAAAGTTTCATGCTAATTGTTGTTTTCTTAATCAGAAATGAGTGTT
>SJYA01001089.1:1122340-1208533 GCA_006410615.1 Neotragus moschatus
TTCATGATGTTGAATGATCATGAAGGCACGATGCTGAGGACTGTGTATGTTATAGTTCCCACATATAAACTAGTATATGTTTGTGTGTGTATATTTATGTAAATATATATATTTACACAGACTTCAGTTTGCTTATGGTTGCATGAGCTTGGGAAAAAAGCATGGAATGCTCTGAAAAACATTGTTAATAAAGGCTATGCTGGACTGAGGATAGGGAGATTAGATTTAGGTTGAAGAGGATTAAAGGAAGAAAAAGCTATAGAAAATGTTAAAACTAGTATGATGATATTAAATGTATATATATGTACATATAATGACACACATTAGTATGTATATACATTATATATACACGTTATATACAAGTATAATATGTATGTCTATATATTAAGAACAAAAGCTGGAGTTAAATCTATATCAATATATCTGCAGAGATGTCCATGATATGTTGTTAAATTTTTAAAAGCTAGTAATGTGTATGGCATGATTCTGTTTGGTCAAAACAAAGCATATATAAACAAACGACTGTAACTGTGGGCTGTACAACTTNATATACATTATATATACACGTTATATACAAGTATAATATGTATGTCTATATATTAAGAACAAAAGCTGGAGTTAAATCTATATCAATATATCTGCAGAGATGTCCATGATATGTTGTTAAATTTTTAAAAGCTAGTAATGTGTATGGCATGATTCTGTTTGGTCAAAACAAAGCATATATAAACAAACGACTGTAACTGTGGGCTGTACAACTTGTAATACTGAATGAGCCATGAACAGGATGTGAAGGGATAAATGCCAATTGTTAATATTTGTTACCTCAAAGGGGGTTGAGATGGGGATGAAATGATGGTTAACTTTTTCTTTACACATCATCATACTGGTTTCCTTATTACAAGAAAGCCATATTGCTTGATAACTTGAGGAACATCAGCAGAGGGAACAAAGAAAAAATGTAGTCTTCCATTGAGAGAACATATTATCTTCCATTATATATTTATCTTTCTTTTCCCCTCAAAGTTTCATGCTAATTGTTGTTTTCTTAATCAGAAATGAGTGTTCCAGGTTTATCAAATATTTGGGGGGCATCTATTGAGACGATCATTTGTTTTTTCTCCCCTAATTAAATCATGCTATTTTCTCTTCAATATCTGTATTCTCCCACCTGATCTTATTCCGTTTCATGGCTTCAAACATCATTACATGTGTTAACTACCCCCAGATACATGTCTCCAGCCCAGACCTCTCTTCCAAACTATAGATCCTATAAAATTGCCTGTTGATATCTCTTTTTTTATTATCATTTTTAATTAATTTATTTTAATTGGAAGCTAATTACTTTACAATATTGTAGTGGGGTTTGCCATACATTGACATGAATCAGCCATGGGACATCTCCTCTTGAATGTCTAAAGACATCTCAAACTTAACACACCCAAAATGAAGCTCACAAACACCTCTCCCTCCTCCCCTAAACCTCCCCAAACTTACTCTACATGCAGGTGTCCCTATATCAGGTGAGGACAACCACAGCGGACTAGTTCTCAGGCCAGAAAAAATGTGTCATTTGTGATGTTTCTCTTTCACATTCTACACTCAGTGCATCAGGAAATTCCATTCACTCTACCTTCAAAATATATTATAATTAACCACTTTCATTACCACCAATACTTCCATCCTGGTCAGAACCACCACATTCTCTCACCTGCATTACTGATCTTCCTGTGTCTATTCTTGACCTTCAACAGGACATGCGGGGTCAAGTCATTCAAAGGTTCATGAGATCATATCACTCCTTTGCTCAAAACTCTGCACTCTTCCTTCCCTGCCTACACACTCCCCCTGACACTACCCCCAGTTCATTTAGATTAAAACCCAAGGTCCACACAAGGGCTACACGGTCCAGCACCCTGTGACCTCTTGACCTCATCTGCTACTTTCAGCTCCCTCCAGATTCCTAGAACATTGTAGGTATACCGCTCCCACCCTGGAGCCTTCACACTCACCGTCCCCTCTGTTCTCAATGCTCTTCTCCCAGATAGCTGCTTAGCTAACTCTTTTCTCCCCTCAACGAGCCCTACCTTGACCACTTTATTCAATATCCAGCCTCTTACTCCTTCAAGACATATCCCTCTTGCTCCATCTATTTTTTCATCTTCCATGCATTCATCCTCTTCTCCATACTGAAATGCTTGTCTTTTATTGTCTATCTCACACCACTTGAACACAGATCCAAGAGGACAAGAACTTTATTTTGTTTACTGATGTGACAAAATGCCTAGAACACTGCCTGACGCATAATAGATGCCTAATATTTGTTGAATGAAAGAATGAATTCATGAATTATATTAGCTCTAAGCATGGAGCTCCCCTCAAGCCAGTTCCTTCAATGCTATGATTCCTCTTTTATATGTGTTTTGAGCTGTTATGTTCTATAAGGTTTTTAAATTTCTCTTAAATATGACTCTTTTAGGAATCATTCCTAATTTCTGGCTCATTATTAAAGGCTTTTTTTTTTTTATTGTTTCCCCATACCATTGTAGATTTATTTCCTTTTAAAGTAACACTATGATGATTTCATAGGATTTGGTGAGGAAGGAAAGGCAGATATTTGTGCTCCCTCCTCCCATCCTCGACCTCAGAGAATTAGGAGTTTGTTAGTTTGCATCAGTCTCTCTTGAGTCTGATTGAATCTGATGAACTGAAATTACTGGACTGCAGGCCCTAGTGACCCCGTCAATACAAAGTAGCCTTATGAAGCCTGGCTTGGCCACCAGCTGCTCTTTCTCTAAGGTCTCCAGCTCTAGCCTTTCAAACATAACACTGCTCTCATTAACCAAGATATTATAATTATTTTTTTTCAATTCAGAGAGGAAATGAATTGCATAAAAGCTAGATAATAAAAATCAGGTTCTAATGTCTGACACCACTTCTTTTTCTTACTAATCGGCTCAATCTTAAAATCAAAGATATCCACCCACATCCTTAGGGAACTCATTGAAAATCTTATGCAGCTGAAAAATTTCTAATCTCCTTTTGCCATGGCTCTAGTAGTCAATTAAAGACTTTTCAAAATGTAAAATATGCATTTTATGTCTATTTTCAAAGTCACTAAAGACCAGATTTTGACCATTGATTTATATGCTGAATATGCCTACCCTATGAAAAGAAATTCGGTTAATTTGGGAGTTCTAGGACTGTGCAAAACTATTTTTAATCTAACTTTCCTACCAGCATAGCATTTTAAAACCACAGAAAAAATGTGCTTTTTAGTCCCTAATTTAAAAAATTTTTATGTTTTCAATGCTCTAGGTTTTTTTCAGTTCAGCTCATTTGCTCAGTCACGTCCAACTCTTTGCGACCCCATCAACTGCAGCACACCAGGCTTTCTTGTCCATCACCAACTCCCGGAGCTTGCTCATGTCCATCACATTAGTGATGCCATCAAACCATCTTATCCTCTGTCATCCTCTTCTCCTCCTGCCTTCAGTCTTACCCAGCATCAGGGTCTTTTCCAGACAGTCAGTTCTTCGCATCAGGTGGCCAAAGGATTGGAGTTTCAGCTCAACATCAGTCTTTCCAATGAATATTTAGAACTGATTTCCTTTAGGATGGAGTGGTTGGATCTCCTTGCAGTCCAAGAGACTCTCATCTTCTCCAACACCACAGTTCAAAATCATCAATTCTTCTGTGCTCAGATTTTTTTTATAAACCAACTCTCTCATCCATACCTGACTACTGGAAAAACCATAGCTTTGATTAGATGGACCTTTGTTGGCAAAATAATGTCTCTGCTTTTGAATATGCTGTCTAGGTTGGTCATAACTTTTCTTCTAAGGAACAACCGTCTTTTAATTTCATGACTGCAGCCAGTATCTGCAGTGATTTTGGAGCCCAGAAAAATAAAGTCTAACACTGTTTCTATTTTTTCCCCACCTATCTGCCATGAAGTGATGGGACTGGATGCCATGATCTTAGTTTTCTGAATATTGAGTTTTAAGCCAACTTTTTCACTCTCCTCTTTCACTTTCATCAAGAGGCCCTTTAGTTTTTCTTCACTTTCAGCCATAAGGATGGTGTCATCTGCATTATCTGAGGTTATTGATATTTCTCCTGGAAATCTTGATTCCTCTTGTGCTTCATCCAGTCTGGCACTTCACATGATGTACTTTGCATATAAGTTAAATAAGCAGGGTGACAATATACAGCTTTGAAGTACTCCTTTCCCAATTTGGAACCAGTCTGTTGTTCCATATCCAGTTCTAACTGTTGCTTCTTGACCTGTATATAGATTTTTCAGGAGGCAGGTCAGGTGGTCTGGTATTCCCATCTCTTGAAGAATTTTCCAGAGTTTGTTGTGGTCCACAAAGTCAAAGGCTNTTGGGAACACGTGTACACCCGTGGTGGATTCATGTTGATGTATGGCAAAACCAATACAGTATTGTAAAGCAAAATTAAAAAAAAAAAGAAAAAAAAAGACATACAGTTTATTAGCAGTGGCTACTTCTGGAAATGAGATTGAGAGGTGATAGTTATGAGAGACTTTTTTAACTTTCTTTTACTTTTTATGAATATGAAGTATTATGTGTTTGTAATTAAATTTTAAAACATTGTAAAATAATGCTCACTTTTTTACATAGCAGGCATTAAAGGCCCTTTGACAATTAGGCAACAGGTGATGAGCCACTGAATGGGACAAGTCTTTGGGCATAAAATCTAAGAGGATATCAAAAAACCCAGAAATCAAGATGAGTGATATTTTAATGCACTATTTAAAATATATATTTTATTGAACTATAGTTAATTTACAATATTGTGTTTTTTNCTTTTTTACATAGCAGGCATTAAAGGCCCTTTGACAATTAGGCAACAGGTGATGAGCCACTGAATGGGACAAGTCTTTGGGCATAAAATCTAAGAGGATATCAAAAAACCCAGAAATCAAGATGAGTGATATTTTAATGCACTATTTAAAATATATATTTTATTGAACTATAGTTAATTTACAATATTGTGTTTTTTAGGTTATAGCAAAATGATTCAGTCATAAATATATATTTTTTCCAATTCTTTTCCATTATAGGTTATTAAAAGATACTGATTTAGCTCCCTTCTCATATAGTAAATCCCTGTTTCTTTCTATTTTATACATCATGGTGTGTGTCTATTGATCTCATACTCCTAAGTTATCCTTCCTCCCACCTCTTTCCTCTCTGGTAACCATAAATTTTTTTTTTTGTCTGTGAGTCTGTTTGTAAATAAGTTTGTTTGTATTATTTTTAAGATTTCATATGTGGGATATCATATGATGTTTTTGTTTCTCTCTCTGACTTCTTTCAGTGTAATATCTCTAGGTCCATCCATCTTGCTGCAAACAACAATTTTTCGTTCTCTTTTATGTCCAAGTAATAGCCTATCATACCACATCTTCTTTGTCCTTTCATCTGGTGATGGACACTTAGATTGCTTGCATGTTTTGGCTATTGCAATTAGTGCTGCTATGAACACTGGGGTGTATGCACCTTCCAGATTACAGTTTTTGTCTTTTCTAGTTATATAAGCCCAGGAGCTGGATTGCTGGATCATATGATAACACTAGTTTTAAGTGTTTTAAGGAACCTCCATGATGTTTTCCATAGTAGTTTATTCCCACCAACCGTGTAGAAGGGTTCCCTTTTCTCCACATCCTCTAGTTAATGCACTATTTTAAAAAATCAAAGTTAATGTAAAAAAGTCTATTATGAATGAAATAGCAAAAATTGAAATGAAGTCCTGCAATTGCATGATTCACCTCACTTACTGCCCCCAATCCTGGTCCTCTTGCATTCTGTCTTTTATTAAAATGTTATTGTTATTTATTATTGATTTTTTAAAGAAAAACTTTTTACTTTGAAATAATTATGCATCCACAGGAAATTTCAAAGATAGAATCTCTGTGTTCTTTACTTAGTGTCCCACAATGCTTATATCTTACATTACCATCAATCAGTCGGTTCAGTTGCTCAGTCGTGTCCGTCTCTCTGCGACCTCATGAATTGCAGCATGCCAGGCCTCCCTGTCCATCACCAACTCCTAGAGTTCACTCAGACTCATGTCCATTGAGTCAGTGATGCCATCCAGCCATCTCATCCTCTGTCGTCCCCTTCTCCTCCTGCCCCCAATCCCTCTCAACATGAGGGTCTTTTCCAATGAGTCAACTCTTCACACGAGGTGGCCAAAGTATTGGAGTTTCAGCTTTAGCATCAGTCCTTCCAATGAACACCCAGGACTGATCTCCTTTAGGATGGACTGGTTGGATCTCCTTGCAGTCCAAAGAACTCTCAAGAGTCTTCTCCAACACCACAGTTCAAAAGCGTCAATTCTTCAGCGCTCAGCCTTCTTCACAGTCCAACTCTCACATCCACACATGACTGCTGGAAAAACCATAGCCTTTACTAGATGGACCTTTGTTGACAAAGTAATGTCTCTGCTTTTGAATATGCTATCTAGGTTGGTCCTAACTTTCCATAGCACAAAAAACCAAGAATTTTAATTTGGTACAATGAATGCATGTTTTTCTGTGTCATTTTGCAGACAGATGTAACCACCACTACAACTGAGATACAAATGATTCCATCCCTTGAAAGATCTTTCTCCTGGGGTCCTTTACAGTCACACTCATCCCTTCTCCTCCCCCATCCCTAATTTCTAGCCAAAACTAATCTGATTCTCATATCTGTAACTTTGTTATTTTAAGAATAGCATATAAACGGAATCATACAATATGTAACCTTTTAAGATTAGGTTTTTTAATTCAGCATAATGACCTTTTAAAATTCATCTGAATTATCACATGCATCAGTAATTTGTTTTCTTTGTGGAGTAGCATTCCATAGTATGGATGTTACCAAGCCATTGGTCAACCATTCACCTATCGAGGGAAGTTGCAGTTGTTTCCAGTTTGGGGCTGTTACAACTGCTATGAAAAATCATGTATTGGCTATTGTGCAGATGTTTTCATTTACTCCCGTGTTATATTGGAAGTGTATGTTAGTTGTCTAAGAAACTGACAAACTTTCTTGGGTACAGAGTGGCTGTACTGTACCATTTTATATCTCCACCAGCAATGATCCAGTTTCTCTGCATCCTCCCTAGCATTTGGTGTATGTTATGGGCTGAATTATGCCTTATATGTTGAAGCTCTAACCCCTGGTACATCAGAATGTGATTTTATTTGAAGATAGGGTCTTTGAAGAGGTTAAATGAGGTCTTTGGTGTGGACTGTAATCCAATATGACTGGTGTCCTTATGAGAAGAGGTTAGGACTAACCATACACGGAGAAAAGACCATGTGAAAACACAGGGAGCATTCGGCCATCTATAAGTCAACTAGAGAGGCTGCAGAATGAAATCAACCCTGCTGACACTTTGCTCTTAAACTTCTAGCCTCCAGAATTGTGAGAAATAAATTGCTGCTGTCTTCAACCATCCAGGCTGTGGTATTTGTTATGGCAGTTTTCAGTAAACTAATGCAGTATTGTCACAATTTTTTATTTTAACTGTCTGACAGGTGTGTAGTGACATCTCATCGTACCATTAATTTGCATTTTCCTAATGGCTAATGATGTTGAACATCTGCTCATGTGCTTATTTGCCACTTGTATATCCTTTTTGGTAAAATGTCTCTTCATGCCTTTTGCCTGCTTTCTAATTGGATTGCTTGTTTTCATAATGTTGACTTTTAAGTGGTCTTTGGATAGTCTACAAATGAGATCTTTATCAAACACATGATTTACAAATATTTTCTCCCAGTCTAGAGCTTGCCTTTTCATCCTCTTAATAGGGTCTTTCACAGAAGGAAGTTTTAATTTTGATGAAGTTCAATTTATCCATATTTTTCTTTTATGGGTTGTGCTTTGGGTGTTATGTCTAAGAAATCTTCATTAAGCCCAAGGTCCTAAAGACTTTCTCCTGCATTATCTTTTAAAAATTTCATAGCTTTACATTTTACACTTAACTCTAAGATCCATTTTGAGTTAAATTTTTTTCTTTATGAGGTGTGAGGTTCAGGTCAAGTTTCATATTTATCTTTGAGGGTTTTGTTTTGTTTTGACTATGGATAGCTAATTGTTCCAGCATAATTCATTAAAAAGACTATCTGTCCGCTATTGGATTGCATTTCACCTCTGTAAAAAATTACTTGCCTATACTTATGTGGGGCTATTTTTGGGTTCTCTATATTCATTCTTTCACTGATCTATATGTCTGTCCCTCTGCCAAAACCACACAACCTTGATTACTGTAGCTCTATAATAAGACTTGAAATCAGATAGAGTGATTTTTCCCATTTTATTCTTTTTCAGATGGTTTTAGCTATTCAACTTTCTTTACCTTTCTATATAAATTTTAGAATTATCTTGTGTATCTACAAGAAATATTGTTAGGAATTGCATAAAAGCTGTATATCAGTTTAGAGAAAATTGATATTTTTGGTACACTGAGTCTTCTAATTGATGTATACGGAGACTGTTTACTTGTCTTTGATTTCTTTCATCAGAATTTTGTAGTTATCAGTAGACATGTCTTGTACATGTTTTGCTACATCACACCTAAGTGCTTCACTTTTGGGGTGCAACTGTTGTATTTTAAATTTTGGTTTCCACATGTTTGTTGCTAGACTGTACACAATTACTAGTATCTCTGCTGCTGCTGCTGCTAAGTCACGTCAGTCGTGTCCAACTCTATGTGACCCCATGGACGGCAGCTCACTGGGCTTCGCCTTCTCTGGGATTCTCCAGGCAAGAATACTGGAGTGGGCTGCCATTTCCTCCTCCAATGCATCAAAGTGAAAAGTGAAAGTGAAGTGACTCGGTTGTGTCTGACTCTTCGCGACCCCATGGACTGCAGCCTACCAGGCTCTTCCGCCCTTGGGATTTTCCAGGCAAGAGTACTGGAGTGGGGTGCCATTGCCTTCTCCACTACCAGCATGTAATTCATTTTGGTATGCTGATCTTGTATCCTTCAACTTTGCTAACATTGCTTATTAGTTCTAGGAGTTTTCGTCGAATTCTTGTGATTTTTTTTTTTTTGTAGATCATCACATGATCTGCAAATAATAGCAGTTTTATTTCTTCCTGTCCAACTGTTCCTTTCCCTTTGTTACAGAGTCTAAAATATCCAGCGCTATGTCAAATAGTGTTCTTCCTCATCTTTCGGGGGAAAACATTTAGTCTTTCGTTACTTAGTGTGATTTTAGCTGTAGTTTTTTGTAGATATTCTTTATCCAGTAGAGGAAGTTCTCCTATATACCCTTAATTTCAGGAGAGTTCTTATCATGAATGGGTGCTCAATTATGTTGAAAGTTTTTTCAGCATCACTTTTCTCTTTTAGCCACTTAACAGCTCCACTTGTTCATCATGTGCAATCCTTCTTACATATATCTGGGTTTTATTTGCTAATATTTATTTTAAAAATTTGCATCAATATTCATAAAAGATCTTTGCAGTTTTCTTTTCTTTTCTTTTTTTGTACTGTGGTTGGTTTTGGTGTCAGGATAATACTACCTTCATGGGATGAGTTGGGAAGGGTGCACTCTTTTATATTTTCTGGAAGAAATTGTGGGTACCAGTGTTCTCCTTGCCTTGATTTTTTGCATTAGTGATCGTTTTAAATATTGAATTTTAATATTATTTGTCTTGATTACTGAGTTTTTGGTGTCACCTTATATTTTGCACCCAGGGAGAGTGCCTCACTTCCTCCCCCTACTCCAAGCACATGAGCCATAAAAAGGTTACATTTAACCCAACCATCCCACCTGTGAAATGTCATTCTGAGGAAATTATTCAGAAGGGGAGAAAAAGTATGTTCACATATATGCCACACTGTGCTTAAATTGTGTAAAATTATGAAAATTTATGAGGGAGTTTAGAGTATAGGTAACTTTTTTCTTAACTAAAATATTTTTGATACTTTCATAGTAATGTTTCAAAAGTAAATGCATTTTGTTTTTTTCTTTTTACAGCTTTAGTAATTATTTTACCATTCCAAAATATAGCAGAAATATGACTGGACTTTTGCAACTTAACACAATTGTATAATAAAAAAGGCACTTCCCCATCTACACCATCCTTGAGGAAGCGCTTCAGTAGTTATAATAAATTCTTACCAACTTCTGGTAACTTTCTTTTGCCCGTAGAAGAAATCAAAATGAATCAAAAAGTGGAATTTTCTCTCCAAAGAATAAATCTCTGGATTCATATACTTTTTCTACTTTATCTTCTTTATCTCAAATGGTAACATTTCCCCTTCTTGTCTGGTCTGGCCCTACATACAGAATTCAAGGTTATGGTGAGGAAATGGAATGACAACGGGATAAAGCCCAAGTGAGTCACTTCCCTCAGCCATCTGTACAGCCACTTACCTGGTTGAGGCCTTCATCATCTCTCCCTGGAGATGTTGGAACAACCTCCAGGTGGCCTCCCTGCCTCCAGCCTCATTCTCTTCCCATTCATTTTCATACATCTATTACAGTTTTTAAAAATACACACATTTTCTTATGAGACTTCCCTGTTTAAAGCCTTTTGTGATCCCCTCATGGGTAAAGTAAAACACAAGACCCTTCATAGGCCCAGTTACTCCAGCTGGTGTACTTTTTCTATCTCCATCCTCATAACACCAAACTCTAGCCATTGAACTACTCAGAGTTTCCTGAATAAGTCAAGTGTTTTTGTTCACTCATGTAATTTTCCTCTAATTTTTACCTTCATTACTCCAATGACAAAAATGTACCTATTTTTAAAGAGAAACTTTTAAAAAAAGTCACCACTTCAGAAAGCCAATTACTTTCCCCCTTCTCTTGTTTCACAAAAAAATGTCTCACTCCCTTTGTCATGTCCCATAGTCCTTTACCCTTTCACCTGTGACCTTATCTTCTTAATCAACAAGTTAACAAATTTTCTGATAAATTTAATTATACTAATGAGGACAATCAGACAAAATACTTAAGATGACATAGCACATTTGACAATATATTATAATTACAATATATTCAAATATTCTTAAATCATGCCCTCCATAAGCACATTTGATGGTATAATGTCATCTTGATTTTAAGACACTGTTGATTTTAAGATGCTATATTTACTTAGTAATACATTTTTAAAAAGGCAATTAATCTACATCAATCTACATTTTTTAAACAAATTTATCTAGATAATTACATTTTACTTTTTTTGTTTAGTGTTACAGAATCTGAGTGTACGTCTTCAACATAATGAGAGAATCTGAATCACATCTCATCATATACAGTTTGCATGGCATTACGGGTGTATCATGATCATTTTGAAATCTGTGCTGGTGATAGTGACCTCTTTAGCATCCTTAGGTAAGATCATTAAGTATGAAAGAATATTAAACATCATCAAAGTTTTGTTGCTGTTTCTTACTTGGTTAAACTCAGAGACTTGGTTGCCGTTAATTAAATAATATATTGCTGGAAGTTAAATGATTTCTTTTTAAGTGAGAAGAAGCTTTGAACAGAGACTTCTAAAGCCTGAGTGCTGTGTGAACTGGTTACACCTGTCTCTCCCACGTTTGAAAGTTCTATCAGCTGTTCCTGAGAGACTTGGCCATTTCTACAGTCTTTAATTGCATTGCTTACTGAAGAGAGGATTTTTTTGTTGTTGTTTTGTTTGTTTATTTTACTATTTCATCATAACATAATTTTTTGGAAGACCCTTAAGCAACAGTTGGGAATTTGAAGTTCAGTTAAAATGTTATTGCCAATATAAATAATGGTGAGAAAAAAGTAATATACTTACTGTGCATCACTAAATGCTCCTGTGTTCGGGCCTTCTCACTTGTATTATCCCTGCTGCTGCTGCTAAGTCGCTTCAGTCATGTCTGACTCTGTGCGACCCCATAGATGGCAGCCCACCAGGCTCTGCCGTCCTTGGGATTCTCCAGGTGAGAAAGAACACTGGATTGGGTTGCCATTTCCTTTCCCAATGTATGGAAGTGAAAAGGGAAAGTGAAGTCACTCAGTCGTGTCAACTCTTCGAGACCCCATGGACTGCAGCCTACCAGGCTCTTCCGCCCTTGGGATTTTCCAGGCAAGAGTACTGGAGTGGGGTGCCATTGCCTTCTCCTGTATTATCCCAGGAAGAGGCAATTCACTCTTCCACCTGGTGGCTGGTAGGAGAACAAGGACTGGCACTGATTATAAAGGCACATTTCAATTCCAGAAATAGCAAAACTTAACAAACATTTGCATCTATCAGCACAAAATTAAAGTTGTTGTTTATGTGTTTGTGTCCTTCACAAAACTATGAACCCCTTAGTTCTGCTATTTTTCTCCTTGTCTGTGTTCCTAGTGTCCAGTATGGTACTGGGTATGTATTATGTGCTTAGTAAATTCCATGGAATGAATGGGAAAATGCAAACTATAAACCAGTCAGATAACTAATAATATGTGTTCATATATCGTTATTTAGTTGCACTGACATAGGTTTGAAAGGGGTGATTATCAATCTATCTTTCTTTATTTTGTGACTTGTGATAGAGATGTTTTGTTCCTCAATTTAAAGAACGTTTTTCTCCAGTGCAAGAGGAAAAAGTCACATAAGCGGGTAGAATTTCCTCACTTAGATTGTCTCTGACTCTTTGGAATCTGCTTCTATTTCTCTGATAGGGAACGGTTCACAAACAAGCAAATAACCAAGTAGCAAACAAATATTAATAGGACATTTTAGAAATATCTGATATAATTAGGTCCAGAGATGATTTTTCAAGGAAATATGTGCTGAAGTCTGTGTTTTTTTATTGCACACAGGTACTCATGTCGTATCTAGGATGGTTAAACTGTTTTTTTGGGGGGGAGGGTTCATATAATGGAACTAAATAAACCCATATTTCATGATGCTATTCAAAGAACTTTCTCAACTGTTCAGCTTTTAAGACTAGATGCACTGTCTACCCAAAAGGTCTCCAAAGAGGGAGGCATAAAAAGCCTGGGTGTAAGCAGGGTGTTCTAGTTGTACATTGCTCTAACAAGCTATCCTGAACATATTGGCTTTAATCATTAATCATCTAATTATATCTCACAATTTCGTACATGAAGAATTTAGCTTGGAGTCAACAACAGTGCTCCATGTGGCATCATGTAAGATCCCTTGACAATATTTGGCTGGAGCTGGACTGGCCACGAGGGTACCAATGGCTTTGCTCACTTGTCTGGTGGCTTTGTGAGTCAGATGAAAGGCTCAACTCAGCTATGACCATCCATTGAAATGCCTATGTGTGGTTTTTCTATCAAGGTTTTTCTATCAAGTGGGTTCAGTTCACCCACTCAGTCGTGTCCAACTCTTTGTGATCCCACGAACCATAGCACGCCAGTCCTCCCTGTCCATCACCAACTCCCGGAGTCCACCCAAACCCATCTTCCTTGAGTTGGTGATGCCATCCAAACATTTCATCCTCTGTCGTCCGCTTCTCCTCCTGCCCTCAATCTTTCCCAGCATCAGGGTCTTTTCAAATGAGTCAGCTCTTCGCATCATGTGGCCAAAGTATTGGAGTTTCAGCTTCAACATCAGTTCTTCCAATGAACATTCAGGACTGATCTCCTTTAGGATGGACTTGTTGGATCTCCTTGCAGTCCAAGGGACTCTCAAGAGTCTTCTCCAACACCACAGTTCAAAAGCATCAATTCTTTGGTGCTCAGCTTTCTTTATAGTCCAACCCTCACATCCATATATGACCACTGGAAAAGCCATAGCCTTGACTAGATGGACCTTTGTTGACAAAGTAATGTCTCTGCTTTTTAATATGCTATCTAGGTTGGTCATAACTTTCCTTCCACAGAGTAAGCGTCTTTTAATTTCATGGCTGCAATCACCATCTGCAGTGATTTTGGAGCCCCCCAAAATAAAGTCTGACACCGTTTCCACTGTTTCCCCATCTATTTGCCATGAAGTGATGGGACCAGATGCCATGATCTTAGTTTTCTGAATGTTGAGCTTTAAGTCAACTTTTTCACTCTCCTCTTTCACTTTCATCAGGAGGCTCTTTAGTTCTTCTTCACTTTCTGCCATAAGGGTGGTATCATCTGCATATCTGAGGTTATTGATATTTCTCCCAGCAATCTTGATTCCAGCTTGTGCTTCTTCCAGCCCAGTGTTTCTCATGATGTACTCTGCATATAAGTTAAATAAGTTAAATAAACAGGGTGACAATATACAGCCTTGACGTACTCCTTTTCCTGTTCAAGGTGGCCTCAGGATTACTAGTCTTCTTACTTGACAGCCCACAGCTATATGGTGGCACTTCCGCCCTATTCTCTTGGTTCAAGCCTACCTACTGAAGAAGGAAATGGCAATCCACTCCAGTATTCCCGCCTGGGAAATCCCATGCATAGAAGAGCCTACAGCTCTTCTAGGTGGGCTACAGTATATGGGGTCACAAAGAGTCGAACACAACTGAGCAGCTAAGCACAAACCTACCCAGATTTAAGAGGCAGGAAATATAGGTTCTGCCTCTGGAAGGAAGGAGTTTCAAAGATTTTTTAACCTTGTTTTAAAACTGCCATGAATGTGGTGGTGTGGAGACTCCAACAGGAAGCCCAGTGTGTAGTGGAAAAGACTGCGTGCCCATCAAGCCTGAAGGGCATGGTGAGGCTGCAAGTGGAAGGATGAGAAATAAGGTCAGAATCAAAGCAGCAGAGTCAGACACTACTTGATAGGAGAAACTGTTGGCATCACATATTCTGAAGTAAGATCTATGAGCAGCAAGAGATGCTGGAGTTTAATAGTGTGTGATATCCCTGATAGTGGCCATCAGAGGAACTCATGACCAGATAGTTACTATTTTATGCTCAGACATCTGAGCAAGCTTGACAGTGTGGTCACTGGAAATCTGCATTTCCTCTTGTTGACAACTAAGTCTTTTTCTGTTCCACAGATCCCTTTTTTAAACCCTGACCAGGGATCACTGTTTTCTGGCCTTTCCTTAGACAAAGGCTTCTGTTGAGTTCCCTGATGCCTGACTAGCGTAACCTTGGGGGCCACAGGCAGAGGGCCATGGACAGATCTGGGGCTTCTCTGGCTTCTTTGAACACCCAGAAGGACTTCCATCTTCATCAGCAGATCTTTTATATGTATGCCCTGAATTCTGTCTTGCTTTTATTATTTCATCTATATCTTCCGTCTCTTTCCTATTCCAGTTACCCTTCTATTCCCATTTTCATGTTCCAGTTCATTCAGGGTTTCCTTAAGGCTTTCTCTGAACTAATATTTTTCACCCCAGATTTCCCCATCAGTAACTCTCAGAATAGTAAATTGTTGAATTTTCAGGAAATTTGCCAGCTGGTTGATTTCACATGGATAGTTTCAACTTGGCCATGATAGAGTGACTATAAACCAGCCCTCCCTATACCAGAACTATTGTTAAATACTTATCAGCACATGATTGCTCACTTATGAAATGATTTTATTTTCTTACCTCTGTCTGAATTTAATTCAGAAATCACTATTTCCACTCGCTATGGAGTCACAAAACATTTGCATTTGAAAATATAAAATTGTTAAGACCAAGTGGCTTCACATTCTCTAAGCCCTGTCTGTAAAGTGGTGATAACATCTTCCTCCAAGTCGTGATGGGACAAGACTGGGTCATGCCAGTCCCGGCTCGGCAAACACTAGATACTCTTTGGCTCTTATCTCTCTGCTGGTCTCCACCCCTTTCAGACTCGGGTTACTCCTTTATCCAGTGATAGTTTTTGGAGCTCTCTTGTTCTATGAAAAGCTGGCACTAGTGACTCATCAATGAAGTATGTTTTAAGCTGATGGAAATCTTTATACTGGTGGGAAAAGCTCACAATAATCCACATTCGTTTGTACTTCTGTGATGAACTGTGAAAACCAGGTCTTTTTCTGCAATGCTAAACCTTGGGCATTTTGAGGGGATTCTGAATGTGAATTCTTGGATTGTTATCCATATTGTCATTCTTCCACTTGGACAAAGCTGTTTTTCTGAAATACCCATCTGGCACGTGTCTATATTCAACTGTGCCCTAATTTTGTAGGACCAGCTTCCCTTTGTGTTGAGGTCATTGTGCATTGAGGTCAGATATGAATCATTTGGGCAAAGCATGTTGTCCCCTCTTCTCCAGGGTCTAAAACGCACACGTGCCATCCTACACATCCTCTGACATGGGTAGTGGCTGTTAACACGTTTTGCCCAATGGAATTCATAGCTGCTTCTTTTTGCAAGGCTAATTTCATTTGGAAAAGACATTTAGAAAAAAAAATCCTAGGGTTATTACATTTGATGAGATTAATTGTCCCTGAGCTTTAAAAATGAGTATTTTGACGGCCAACAAGTATGTCAAGAAATACATGAAATAAAAATATAAAGCAGGGGAAAATAGCAGTTATTTGTTTGACTTTAGAAAGTGTCAAGGTCCTTTTATTTGCTGTTTCATGGTCCCAGTGGACTGTTTGAATTTAAAGTTAGGTTTATGAGGTGTAATTTACAAGCAGGAAAATGTACCTTTTTTGGTATAGAGTTCTATGAGTTCTGACAAACATGTGTTCTGTGTAATCACCACAATCAAGATGTGAAACATCCCCAGGCCTCCTCCAAATTCCCTAGGGCCCTGTGATGCCAACTCCCCTCTCCCACCCCCAGGCCCTGGCAATCACAGATTGGTTTACAACCTCTAAAGTTTTGTCTTTTTCAGAATGTGGTGTTAATGAAACATTATACTACATAGCCTTTTGAGTCTGGCTCCTTTTACTCAGTGAATGCATTCGAGATGTACCCACGAAGTGCCTGTACCAGTGGCTTGTTCTTTGTTTTTTGCTGAACACTGTTGCATTGTGTGCATGTACCGCGGCTTGTTTATCCATTCACAGTTGCAGGACATTTGGGTTGTTTCCAGGTTTGGGTGATCATGAATCAAGGCACTGTAAATATCCGCATACAGATTTCTATATGAACGTAGGTTTTCATCTTCCTTGGGTCAGTCCTGTGTGCCATTTTCTCAGCCCCCCCAAACTCCTGTGGCTGCTTCACGCCTGCCTGCGTAATCCTCAAAGCCCCAATTTGGATGGGCTGAGCACCATTCTCACTTCAAGTAGGGATGTGCGAGTTCCAGAGTAAGGAAGCAGTTTTAGAATTTAGGTCTGTAGACAAGTGACCTATCCCCTGAGGAGACAGGGAAATAAATTGGATCCAGAGAAATATATAGGTAGTTGATAGATGGAGGGAAGAGAGGTGGGCAAAATAAAGGAGCAAGCACAAGACACGTCTTCTACATCAGGTGCTGTAATTAAGGGCTTCTTAATTAGCAGCCCAGCTGCCTATAAAATTGACTTGTGTTTCTCTGCTTATAAACGGGAACTGTGACTCTCTGAATTATGATTTGCTTAAATCCACACTCTTGCCATTTGTGTGTAGGAACTAATGTATTGCAGCTGATAGCTGGACTAAGGCGAGATGATTAGGAGGTCTCCGGTCATGAGAGATTTCTGTTAATAAACTGAAGAACAATAATAGCTAACACCGAGAGCTTGCCATGTACCAGATACTATTCTAAGGACTTTACATATTCGAACTCAATTAATCCTCATGACAACCTTAAGAACTAGTGGTAATTTCCCCCACTTTACAGATTTTGTAGAATCTGAGGCACAGAGAGGTTGAGGACCATCCATAAGTGGCAGAGCTGGAATAAACACAGGCCATCTGGCTCTCAAGCTCATTTGCTTACCCATGAGGCTTCTCTGCCCCAAAACTCCTGCCATGAAGAGCCAGGCATGTGACGTGTCTTCTCTGACCTTCATACCGCCCCACAAGGTGACTGTCGTTATCCCTATTTTACGGATGAGGGAATTGAGACTCAGAGAAATTAAGTAACTAGGTCGAGTCCCCCCTGCTGGTGGGTCACGGAGCTGGGAATGGAATTTGAGTTAGTTCACAGGCTCTCCACCACCTCTCCCTGCCTCTTGTAAAATCCTTTGGTTTGCCTTGGACTTGACCTGAGTTGAGAGGCTGTCGAGGACATGAAATGAAGATGAATCTGTCTGAGGCTGTGTTAACCTACTGTCTAGGCTCAGTGCATGCTGCTTGCACATTCCTGCTGGGACCTGGCTCCTTGCAACCTGCTGACCACGGAGAGTTCCTCTCTGGGGATCAGGAAGCCAGTTGTAAAAACATTCTGATTTTTACAAGGGTTTTTCTCAAATAATAAACTCTCCTAGAAAAGTTGGGGGAAAACACATACACATAAATAAATGTTTTTTGAGGATATATTTATGATAGATGTCTTTCTGAATTCGACTCAAATTTCCTTAATAGGCTGCTTATTCTGAGCATCATACTTGCTCTAATTAGCTTTTTCATCATGTGGCAGTTGGTCTCTGGAGGAAGAGAGAGTTTGAAAGCATACGCAGCAGCCGTGGCTATAAAAGCACCAAATAAACTCGTCATTGCCTTGGCTGTGCTTCTGTGAAGTGGAGGTGAGGGCTGGTCCAGTCCTTACAAATCTCACCTTGCACAAAAATGCCCTGACGTGGAGGATGCTTGGTTTTCATTATTCTATCATCATTGGGCATCTTCTCCGAGTTCAGCTCTGCATTCAGCACTTTTGGATGCTTGCTATCTCTGGGCCCCACAGCTCACTTTCTGTACCCATCTGTCCCCCTGCTGAATTATGGGTTCCTGAGTGTAGGGAAATAAGTCATCAGGGATGAATTGGATCTGATTTTCTGTCATCCAGGAGTCTCTAGTTTACTAGGAGAAACTGACATATATATAAATAATTTGAAAACATGGCACCCTGTGATAAAGCGATAGTATTATAACAACAATGATTACATTTAAGGAGAGGATATCATGGTCCTGGCCCTGTGCTAAATCCAGCACGTGTTTCTGTATAGCTTTAATCCTTAGTGAGATCAGTGCTGTAGCAGTTATCTACTATCTTAGTAAGGCTGTGTAACGACCATAAAACCTCAGTGACATGCAGCAACATTTATTTTTGCTCACAAATCTGAGCACTGGCTGGGAGCTTCTGCTTCTGGGGCAGCCGGCTGTTGGCCAAGGCATTTTGGCTGAGTGCTCTCGTGCATCTGGGGGTTGGCTGGTCTGAGAGACTCTCAGACGAGACGCTTTGTCTCCATTTTACTCTGTCTTTCCTTCTTCACCAGGGCAGCTCTGGCTTATCCTTATGGTAAAGGCAGGATTCCAAGATCATGGAAGCTCACAAACCTCTAGAGGCTGAAACTTGAAACTGGCCCACAGTCCGTTCTGCTGTACTTGTACTTGGCCAGAGTAATTTACAAGGGCAACCTAGATTCAGGGAGTGGAGAAGAGGCTCCACCTCTTAATGAGAGGAGCTGTGAAGTTACTCTGTAAAGAGCATGGGTGCCAGAGCAGTGGAGAATTGTAGTAAACACTTTTGTAATCTACCATAGGGGCTACTATCATCCCCATTTTACAGATGCAGAAACTGATGCACAAAGAGGCACCTAAGTTCCCACAGAAAGTGCGTGCAGGCTAAGTTGCTTCAGTAATATCTGACTTTGTGTGACCCCCATTTACTGTAGCCCACCAGGCTCCTCCGTCTATGGGATTCTTTAGGCAAGAATACTGGAGTGGGTTGCCATGCCCTCCTCCAGGGGATCTTCCAGACCTAGGGATGGGACCCACGTCTCTTATGTCTCCTGTATTGGCAGGTGCGTTCTTTACTGCTAGAGTCAGCACAGAAAGTAGTGGCATCTTAAACAAAAGGGCTATGGAAGCACTGATGAAGAAAGAGATGGACGCTTTTAAGAAAGACTTGAAATCTTCTTTCACATGGGGATGATTCAGAGCTGGGGCACTGTAACAGGTGCTGCTGATGCCTCACTCCAGTTCACACAAGGATCACCTCTGAGCACACCAGCAGCCGTTGGGAGTAGCTGGCAGGCTTCTCACCTCAAAGGACTCTTAGCTCCTCTGCTTGAGGCTTTCTTCAAGGTCATCAAAATTCGCTCTTTTCCTTGCAGGGGAGCCAGGGAGTGTCAGAGTTAATGCCCTCTCGGGGCAACCCTCAGCCAGTGTGGGGTAGGAGCTGAGGAGCCAACAACCCAGCTTCCCCATCCTGTGTAGAATAATTCCATGGCGTATCTTAAACATTTCCTGAGATGATCCCCCTGGGGACCTTGCCCCAGGTTACACTCAGTAGTAACCTACTCATTAACACATACCATATCTCCCTCCTCTTTCAAGGAAGCCACCTGCACCCAAGCCCTTGTCTTAGGATCTGCTTTTGTAGGAAATCGAAGGAAGACACTTTGAAGGACGGACAAGATACTGACAGATAGGGGAAGCCCTGTGCAGTGTTCCAGGCAGAAGATTTCATTTGATAAGGTCTTGAAGCTGTTCTGAGCTCATCTATTTTGTTTGTCCAGAAGTGCTTTTCAGAACCCAGGCCGATTTTGTAACATGTAGTGCACAAAGCAAACATGAGGGAGACCGATGACCCAATTATTCATTAGTCACCTTAAATTTTTTTTCTTTCTCAAAAAATTAGCTGTCCCAGTCATAAAGGAAATGCAGGCACATTGTAGAAAAACCGGAAATACAAAAAGAAGTAAAAAGAAGAAAAAGACATCATCCTACGTATAGGCAACTCCTTCCTAATTTTTTTTCTGTATTTTCTTTTGATTTTTCTTCTATGCATATTTTAATATTTCATGTATACTATTTTCTTCAGTTTTGGATTCTTCTTTTTCCAGTAGTTATCAGAACAAAAGCATTTTAAGCATTATTAATACATCTCCAGAAATCTGAATTCTAATGACTGCATTATATTACAGCTTGTGAATGTGGTGTAGTTTTACCTAATCATTCCCCCAGTTCTGGACACTGTGTTTAAATTTTATTTTTGCAAATAATACTATATTTATATCACTGTGTAGTCACATTTTATGTTAATTTCAGATTATTCCTTTGAGGAATAGATTTCTAGAAATACAATTAGTAGGTTATAGGGTTTAAGCATTTTCACAGGCTTCTGGCCACCAAAATTTTAACTTTAACATTTAGATTTTGGCCAGTACAGATATCTATCTTAGTACCTGAAGGGGTTTTTTTCAAAATCTTATTCATACAAGCAATGTGTATTTATTGAACACTTGTTATGATTGGGTATGGTTCTCAGTACTAGAGATACCAGTGAACAAAACACACACAAATCCCTACCCTTGGTGAGTAAAAGAGAGCCTCAGACATTTTCTAATGAATACTAGAGGGTAAGGACATGCTTAAAAAAATGATGAGTGCATGTCACGAGGACCCAAGAGCCTGCTTGAAAGGGCTCCCACCAGCAAAATCCCACCAGCAAAACCGGTAATGTGAATACCAAATAATGAAAGAAAATAGTGAATTGTAAATTATTAAATAGAAATTGATGAATCCACTGTAATGATAGGTAGATAAATAAATGCACAAGGGAGAAGGGAAAGCTCTTGCTTATAGTAAAATGCCAAGTTCCTGTTGGTCAGTGGGCTGAGAATGCTACAGTTGGAAACTACCATTTTATTACTATTATAATAAAGATTGGCTTAGGCAAGAATCATCAAGAGATTATACATCTCGGAGTTAATTTTCATAGGGAACAGGAGACCTTCATGGTCTTAAGTGTCTCTCTAGAGACTGGTCATCAGCTGCAAGGGAAAGAACAGTAACTGCTCAGTGCAGAAACTGAGCAACATCTTGACCAGATGATAAAAACTGATATCGCCCACGAGAGACGACAGTGTGTGCTTCCAAATGCCACTCATTGAAAAGGACACATGTCATTAATGATGTGCTCTGGTTGAGAATACCTAACATGGATATAGCTGTAATCAGNCTGTTGGCCATGATTCCCTTCAAGCTGACCTGGGTCAGCCGTGGTTTCTGCAGCCAAGCCGATTCCCTTGAAGACCTGCATGGTTTCTGCATGAATGTTTATGTCATGAATGTACCTTTGAGGATGCTAATCATGTACTTCTCACTCTCTCTCTGGCTTAGTTGCTGTTTTCCAACCACTGCCTATAATAGTGTGAGCAGGAGTTTAACCTTCTTGGGTGGGAAGAGTCTCTTTTCACTTGGGATCTGGCCTGAAAGCAGAGTTCCCTGTTGAGTGGTGCTATGACATGACCTGGGTACTATTACTGAAAACAGCCCTGACATCACCACTCAAAGACGTTGCTGCTATGATCACATCAAGCTCAACAGCTTGGTAGCCTGTGCTTTCTCGTGGTCCGGTGTCTAAGAGTGGAAATGATGGGACTTCACTCCCATTTTCCCTGGAAAATTAATTTATTCCTTCCATGTCCACACACAGTTCAGTTCCATTCAGTCACTCACTCATGTGCAACTCTTTGCAACCCCACGGACTGCACCATACCAGGCTTCCCTGTCCATCACCAGCTCCTGGAGTTTACTCAAACTCATGTCCATTGAGTCGATGATGCCATCCAACTATCTCATCCTCTTTCGTCCCCTTCTCCTCCTGCCTTCAATCCTTCCCAGCATCACGGTCTTCTCAAATGAGTCAGCTCTTTGCATCAGGTGGCCAAAGTATCGGAGTTTCAGCTTCAACATCAGTCCTTCCGATGAACACCCAGGACTGATCTCCTTTAGAATGGACTAGTTGGACCTCCTTGCAGTCCAAGGGACTCTCACACTCTCTTGAGAGTGTGAGTCTCCAACACACAGTTCAAAATCATCAATTCTTCGGTGCTCAGCTTTCTTTACAGTTCAACTCTCACATCCATACATGACTACTGGAAAACCATAGCCTTGACTAGACAGAGCTTTGTAAAGTAGTGCAAAGTAATTTGCAAAGCTTCGCAAAGTAATGTCTCTGCTTTTTACTATGCTGTCTAGGTTGGTCACAACTTTTCTTCCAAACAGCACTAGGGGAGGGGGCAGATAAACACCTTGAGAGTGACTAAGTGTCAGCAATCTAGAAGTCCCCAATTCAGTTCTCTTAGCCTGCACTCACCATGTCTTTAAAGATTTAAAGATCAACTCAATTTCCTATCTCACTTTTGCTGAATTCAGCATCCCTCCCAACCAACAGCTCTGTTCCCTGTGGCTTTAAGTGCCTCCCAGTCACCTTAGGCCTCAGTCTCCTGTTGCCGTTTGATTCTCAGTCTCCATTGTACGTCCTCTGTCCTGTTTCTTTTGCACATCATCCAGTAGCTGTCTACTCTTAACATCAGGCATGTCCTTGACCTTGGAGGCCATGTTTCAAACGCCACATCCTCGTTGTGGCTAGAGTGAGAAATGACCCCCGTAGGGTTTAGGTTTAACCGCATTTGCAGCCAGAACTGATTACTCAAGTACATGAGCTTTCCTAAAATTCCATGTTGACATAGACATAATAAACTTTTACTGAAATTTTGAGTGTATGAGTGTTGCTGTTAACTCGATGTAGCCCATGCAAGTGGATATGCCTACCTAGACATCACAGCTTAAACACTAAATATCCCTATTATATCCATTAGCCTGTCTTGTACCATGAAGTTCTTGGCCAGTCTTGCATATCGGATTCTCTGGTGGCTCAGATGGTAAAGAATCTGCCTGCAATACAGGGGACTCAGGTTCTATCCACGGATTGGGAAGATCCCCTGGAGAAGGAAATGGCAACTCACTCCTATTCTTGCCTGGAGAATTCCATGGATAAAAGAGCCTGGTGGGCCACAGTCCATGGGGTTGCAAAGAGTTGGACATGACTGAGCGACTAACACACACACAATCTTCCATTTAAAAACATGATCTACCCCCATATTCTCCATTTTTTTAAATCTCTTTTTTCTTATTTCCTCCATTTTAGATGATAGTCTCCAAATCCAGCCATCTCCCTTTATATTTTCCTAAGTCAAGCAGTTCACTCCCCTGGCTACTGTCTCCAGGCAGGCCCCACCCTGAGTGCTAGCCTTCCATAACCAGAATGGCTTATCAAAATTTTCACTAAATAAGACAATTCTCTCTCTCAGGTACCCCAAAACTAATGTGTTTGTAGAGATGGGATGGGAGTGGGACTGGGAGGGGAGAACACAGGAAGGGGGGATGGCAAGAGGTGTCACTTGTGATGGGGACAAAATAAACATGGTAAGTTTGAGAATAATCTGGACTATTTTCTGCTCTCCCAAATATCCACCTCACAACCTCTAATTCTGTGCTTTGTTCTTTTGGACTCTGAAAGCTTTTTGGTCTTCAATAATTCTCTATTAAAATGCAAATACCTACTGGGAGTTGTTAAGCCTTATCAGTTAATAGTTGACTCTTGCATAAGCATAGGATCCTGCTTTAATGGGGCCAGGATGGCTGAGGAATGGGGTGATTTTGTGGAAGGACGAATAGATTCAGAAAGAAGGGGAGAGAATATTTATCAAAGGGGTCATTTGGGGTCTTATATTTTGACCAGAATGAACTCTGCTCACACTTATCCATAGTCTTTTCCTTTGCCTTCTCAAAAGGAGCCATTTTTAAATGGTTGGTTGGTTTCCCCTTGACCTGAGAGTAAGTTGAATTAAAGAGGGATGCTGGAGCCTCTCTCGTCTGTCATGCCTGAATAAGAAAGAGTAAAAGTAATCCAAGGAAATAGCTACAATGGTGCTCCCTTCCAGTTTAAATTTAGCTCTATTTGATGGCATAAGTGCTATGGCAAACATGTGGCTTGGGGGCTGGTGGGTGGCAGCAAAGACTGGACGTGGCCCGGATGATGGGTGTGCTTCCCCTGTGGTAGGAGGTAAGTCAAATTCTTACCAGTGGACTTGCCAACCTGTGCACATTAGGAAGGATCAAATGAGAGCTGTGGCTGCACACTGCCAATCATCCCAGCTCCTGGGAAACCACAGAAAGCTGCACACACCTCCAGAGGACATGAAGGCATCATGAGCTGAGTTCCCAGCTGCCTTCCTGCTTGAGGACCTTTTCCATCACCTGTGTGCTCTCTACCTACTGGGCATATCTGCTCTCCCCTGCTGGCTTGTGAGCATCTTCAGCAGGAGCCAAGGCTGCTTCATCTTCAAGAGCAAATCCAAAATGCTTCCAGAATAAGCTCATTCATGAAGAAGAGACAGCAATGCAGGATCATTCCAAAGCAGAATGTGGAAATATTCCTTTCCTCCAGGATTCTGTTTTCCCTTTCAGTGATAATATTACAATATATAACAACCAGGAAGGCACCAGCAGCAACAAATAAGAATAGAAGCAGGCTTGTTCTAAAGCTGGGTCCTGGGCCACCGGCCCAACAACAAGTTCCTGGAGCATCAAGTTCCAAGGGAGAGACAGGACAGGGCAAGATTTGCCTAGTTTGCTCAGAATAGCATCCATTTATCCACCAACGTGGAAATGTTAACATCAGTATGTGTGCCCAACACACAGCATAATGGAATTATAGTGGTTAACATTATCAGTCGTTAGACTCCTGGAGGCCTGAAGCTATGTACTCACGATCATCACGTAGTTTTCCCATTTGGTGGTGGTTGGGGGGTTCACATCTCCAAAACAACCCAGGAAATTTGCATCAGATATTATCTAGGTACTTCAGAGAGGAGCTAAAGCAGAGGATATGGTGGAAGGCCTGTCCTGGGAAGGCCCAGTAGGGTTCTGCTGAGTTCCAGAAGCATTCCAATATTTTAACAACTTATGGCTATCCTGATGTGTCCCGTCTGAGTGCCAGCCCCTGCCCCTTTCCAGGCACTCTGCTTTCGGACCCAAAGCTGGGATGAAGCTGGGCCAATGAAAGTTCTACCTTGAACTGGCCTGTGCATTTTGGTGGAGGAGGAGTTGTCAGTGGGCTCAGTCCTAGGGAAGGTGTGAGGGTCATTTTGAAGACAACCAGGGCTTGGTGGCTCAAAAGGCAGTGTCTGGGGGCTTCCCTGATGGTTCACTGGTAAAGAATCTCCCTGCCAATGCAGGAGACACAGGTTTGATCCCTGACCCAGGGAGATCCCACATGCCGCAGAGCAACAAAGCCCGTACACAACTACTGAGCCTGTGCTGTAGAGCCCAGGAGCTGCAATTATTGAGCCCACACACCACGACTGAAGCTCATGTGCCCGAGAGCCTGTGCTCCGCAACAAGAGAAGTCACTGCAACGAGAAGCCTGTGTGCCACAACTAAAGAGTAGGCCCCACTCACCACAACCAGAGACAGCTTGAGTAGCAGTGAAGACCCAGCAAAGCCATAAATAAATAAATAAAATGTCAAAAAAAAAAAAAAAAAAAAAGGCAGTGTCTGTGTAGCCCTGAGCTGGCAGGACAGGCCACAGCCTTTCCTTAGGCCCAGCAGGCATGGTCACAGTCTTTGGCGCCCAATTTCCTGTGGCCTGTAACAGCTCCAGTGTTCTTGCCTGGAGAATGCCAGGGACGGGGGAGCCTGGTGGGCTGCCGTCTACGGGGTCGCACAGAGTCAGACACGACTGAAGCGACTTAGCAGCAGCAGCAGCAGCATAACAGCTCCAGGGAAAGGCTTCCTGCGACACTAAGACATCAGTGTTCTGTTCTGTTTTTTGCCTTGCTGATTCCTACTATTGAAGAAACAAAAGACTTTCCCTTCCTTACAGCTCTTATCCCCATGAAATTTTTTTTTTTTTAAGGCAAACTCAGTTCTGCAGCTTGCTAGAGCGAGGAAAGGCACTGTTTTAGGTTGCATGCACTTTAGATCCAGCTTAGGGCTCAGTTTTACTACGTCTGTCCTCATTCATACATCAGGACAGAGGTAGAGGAACCTTGACGCTTGGGATCTTTGGGTGGAATCACAGACCTGGCTGGGGGTGAGGGGAAGGACAGGAGGAGGAGAGAAAGGAAGTGAGCTATTTTCAGTTTGTCAAGAATCCAAATGGAAATTATAGATGAACACAGCACCCTTGTGTGGATCTAGAGAAATTCAACTTGAGCCAGCTTAGGGGTGAAAAAAAAAAAAGTAGAATTAATTAGCTCATGAAATCAATATACAGGAAGAACTGGAGTGTGCTGAGCCTCAGGGACAGCTGGGACCAGTGCCTTAAATGTCACCAGGACATTCTTGCATTTCCCCAACTCCCCCTAAATATGGGATGTGCTCTCCCCTAAATATGGGATTCCTTCTCTGGGTCAGTGTTTCTCAACCAGTGACGGAGAGTGACTTTACCCTACTCCCCCCAAATCACCTGCACCAGGGGACACTTGGCAATATCTGGGTGGAGATGCTACTGGCATCTAGTGGGTAGAGGCCAAGGATGCTGCTAAATGTTCTACAATGCACAGAACAGCGCCCCCCTCAAAAAAATTAAAAAATTATCTGACCCAAAATGTCAATAGTAGTTGGGAAACCCTGGTCGAAGACCAGCTTCCTCTGTATAGTTGAAACTGGCTGCTGGTAGCTCCCAGGCCTACATCCAACAGCTTTGGCAATCTGAGGGGGACTGCCACTTGCTCCTGCTGATCCAAATGTCAGTATTCCCAGGGAAGCTCCCTGATTGGCCCAGCTTTGTACAGAGGCTCACCCTAGACTAGTCAGGAGGTCCAGAGAGTTGGGATTTTAGAAGACAGAGAAACCCTTTCTAGAAGTTCATGACTGAAGTTGGGAAAGAGCTTTCTCAGAGGCAGGAGAGTAAAGGGCAGGAGGGGAAATGCCAATAAAGTTACAAATGCTACTGTTGAGGAAGTTCAGTTTATTTGGGAGGCAATATCTTTTAAAACTAGGGCTATGGGGAAGCCAATAAAGACAAGTGGACTTTGGTGGAGTAAAGACTGGGAAACATATTAAATACCAAATCCTTCACTAAAATACTGCACAAACCAGGCTAGTATTCCCCATTTCAGGCCCCTTTTCCTGATTCCTCCAATGAAGACAATTCCTGGGGGGGCGTGTTCTTGCTCAGAATCTATGGGTGGTAAGTGGCTATTCAGATAAACTAATTCTTGCTAATGTTTAGGTAGCTAATGAGTTATTCTTTCCAGATGACACAATGCCCAACCTCATTACAATGTGCGTATCCTTTAAAAGGTCCTTAAAGGAGGAAATAATGGCAGAAATTTCAAGCAAATGGGAGCTTGGTGGGAAGATATTTTTGTTTTGGTGTCCTCCAGATTTGGGTCTTTCAAGCAGGTAGCAGGTTACACTGTAACTGAATAAGGCACATTCAAGGTCAACATATTTTGAGATATATTCTAAGGAACACTGAGTCCCTAGGATGGTAGAAGGTATTATTGAAAATAAAGATTCTGTAATCAAGTCAGTTGGGAAATTCTGGTGTAGACAACATTTAGTGGGTTTCTTTACTGTAAGACTCATAGCTTTTAATGGAATGAGTGTGGTGTGATTCTTAAGAAGAAACTATACAGTATGTAGATTTTCCAAACTTTTGGGGTCAAGGAGCCCCCTTTGTTGAGACATATTTTACAACCAGTCCTGTTTCACACCTGTTGTCCTTGCATGATTGCTATAGGCATCTACTTCCATTCCCCAAAGTGTACCAGTTTGGAGAGTAAATTCTATGGTCATCCGATTCTAACAGAAACACACTTTGGAAACCCTTTTTTACTGTCATCTTAATATGGAGAGAACAACTTTTTATATCCTTTCAAATCAGCCTTTAGAGTTCTTCTCTGCTGGAATATTTTTCACTACTTGGGTATCAAACTTAGATGCTTAGTTCTCTATAGATGGGCATAGTATAAAAATTATTAGGAGCAATCATTTCCTATTGTCCCTCCAGAACACAATTTAGAACACTAAATGGACCCTTCCAATCAATGTTAGCATTAGAATCCCAGAATCAAAGCACAGACTTTTAAAATTAGACGGACCCCAAGGTCACTGCATTATTAAGGCATTGTTTGTTTGTAAGAGAGAGAAACGCCAACAGAACAGCCAAAAATAACATAATAAATTTAGGGAAGAAACTTCTAGAAGCAGAGGACAAAATTCAGGAACCAGTACACCTTTGTGTCCCTTGGGGGCTGGACCATTTCCTTGCTGTTTCCAGGATTCTTTCTCCAATCATGGTTTGTCTCTGCCTTAGCGTCAATCTGTCCCTCCTGAGACTGTGCTACCTCTGTAGATGCTGGTGATTGAGAAGACTAATTTATGACCTACAAGTATTTACATAATAAACATCAGACAAAACAATCATTCAAAAATTATAACCATGAGAAAAAACGTTAAGCAATGTGGAGTGATTTCAAAGGAGAAGAAGCTCAAGACAATATTGTAAGGTCAAAATGGAGAACAAAAATCAGTTCTTGTAAATAATTACCTTGGAAATCCCTTGAATCCCAGATAAAGTACAATATGCATGGTTTTACATCCTCAACTCTTGATATGTACAAATGACAGAGGCATGTAGTAATGTGCAGAAAATGAATAATGTACAGAAAAATAGTATATATGCAAAACATAAACTTCCAGACTTTTTACTTTTATAAAAGGGAGCTGAGAAATGGAAGAATAAAGAAGAAAATAAAGAAAAACTACAGGTGGTTTCTTCAATGGATCAAGTGCTCAGTTTAGAGTTAAGGGATGAGATTTTCTGTGTTGTGCTCAGTCACGTCTGACTCTTTGTGACCCCATGGACTGTAGGGAGCCCACCAGGCTGCTCTGTCCTTGGGATTCTCCAGGCAAGAATACTGGAGTGGGTTGCCATGCTCTCCTCCTGGGGATCTTCCTAACCAAAAGATTGGACCTGTGGCTCCTGTATTTCCTGCATTGCAGGCGCATTCTTTACCACTGAGCCATGGGGGAAGCCCTAGAATTAAGGGGTATTTTGTACAGTATCTTTCAACACTAGCTGAGAGTTAGGACAGAGGCCATGAAACACCGGGAGTCAAGTTGCACTGTCTCCAGTTCATGCTCACGCTGAACTTGGTTCCCTGAGGGAAGATGGGGAAGTGTCACCTGCCCTGTTTTGACTCTGCTGACTTTTCCTTTGGTTTTCTTCCTTCTTTCCCCTTCCCCTTAGCCCTCTTTCTCTCTCCCTTCCATCTATCCCCCTTTCTCTTAAGCCAGTGTAGCAGGCAATGTAATCTTGTAGTAAAAAACGTAAGATACTGGTGCATTGATTTAAATCTGACCACTGTCACTACGGGGGGCTTCCCTGGTGGCTTAGATGGTTAAAAATCTGCCTGCAATGCAAGGGGCCCAGGTTCGACCCCTGGATCGGGAAGATCCCCTGGAGAAGGGAATGGCTATCCAGTCCAGTATTCTTGCCTGGAGAGTTCCATAGACAAGAGGATCCTGGTGGGCTACAGTTCCTAAGGTTGCAAAGAGTCAGGCAGGACTGAGTGACTTCAGCACAGCACACAGCAATACGCTGTCACGATGGGACCTTGGAAAAGTTACTTAGTCTTTCTACACCTCACACATAAGTGATAGAACATGTCTCAGGTGTTATTGTGATGATTCCATAAAGTAACGCATGCAGAGCACGTAGAACAGCGACAGACACTTACCATCGCTCTTATGGTTACTACCACCGTGACTACCCCTTGTGCTGTATGATGAAGCCAAGCGGGTCTCAGTTCTCTGGGAACCTTCACTGATGTCCGCCTTATTCATTCCCACTGTTTATTTTGCTTGTTTGTTTTTCTTTTAAACCCATCTTTGACTGGTTTGCACTTTATGGAGAGAAAAGCCTCTTGATTCTTTGCTTAGGAGTTCCACTCCACTTCTTATTCATTCATTCATTCATTCCAAACATATTTATTAAGTGGCTTCTCTGTTCCAGGCATAATTCCAGGTGCTAGAGATACAGCAGGAAGCAAATCGACATGAATCCCTGCCCTCAGGAGCTGATATCCCAGTGGGAGAAAGATACTGTGAAGGGGAAAATTTCAGGTTTGTAATCCAAATGATACTGTCTTTCTCCCCTCACCTGCTCCAGCTTGCTTGTCTCTAATTGCTTGATGTAAACTTTTCCCCCTTTTGGTTTATGTGTGAATACCCGAGGAAGTTCCAGAAAAGGCTTTAGGCAGCTTCCTTTAAAAGAGTTTTTTTAAATAAGAATACTATTTACTTGAAAGTATACCTCTAGACATGATATCACTGGTATTTTTAGATATTTAAAGACTATTTTACATCAGCAATTGCCAGCTTCCTTGCCTTTAACTTCGTTGCTTCCACATGACTTGCTCCCTCCCCTGACACGTGTAGTAGCGTTTTTCTAGGTGCTGTTGGCCTTTTCTAAGCTGGATCCATCTCCTGCCTGGTCTTTCAGAGTCCCTTCCTCTGGTGCAGGCGACAAATCCCAATTTAGCATCACTTGTGATTATAATTAATGTGCTGTTTACTCCCTCTTCCAGATCATTAATGAAGATGTTAAATGAGACCAGAATGAAACCATGTCCCCGTGGCATCCCGCTAGACACCTTCCAACAACTTGACACCCTGCCATTTGCTGTTTCATTACCCTTTGTTTACCTCATGAGCCCAGGCCCTTGCTTCTCAAAAAGGCAGAAAACTTGATATTTCTACTGCTGCAGAGATGCCACTTTAAGGTGGGGTTTATAAAACCAGGCAGAGTGGCAGCACATCTTTCTGAGTTTGAATGAAATGTTGGATTATGAATAGAGCATTGTCAGTAAATGCTTGGTTGCTCTCTCTCCTCTCAGATGCCTTTGTTTTCCCTAGACTTTCTGCAGCTGTTTTGTCTTTACCAGAGCAGAGAAGGGTAGATGGTTGCTGTCTGCAAAGATGTTGCCTGGATCAGCCTAACTATGAACTAGAAAGATGCTCTGTTAATTGTAAAGACTGTGCTAATGGATTGCATTTCTAACCTCAGTTTTTCTCCCTTTCCTGCATCCATGCCCTCCCTATGTAACCCTGCCAGAGTCCTCTTCCAATCTAATTCTGACCCAGCCATGTGACTTTCTTTGACAGAAGGGATTTTAGCAGACATAATGCAGTCATTGACTTGAAAACAGTCACTTGCATCTCTCTGCCTGCATTCTTACACCTTCCATAACTGCGGTGAAAACAGGCCCGGGAGAGCCTGTTGGAATAGGACACAGAGACAAGAGCCCAGTCTCCCCAGTTGTACAGTCAGAACAACTGGTAACCTCCAGATATGCATATGGGCCCAGGGTTAGGTCAGCAGAACCTGCTACCTGACTGCCAGATGTGTGGGCAATAAGTATATTGCTTAGGAGGTTTTGTGGTTGGTTGTTACACAGCAGTAACTGTGTTAATAGATAGCTGATACAGAAGCACACATGGGGAGTCTCGTGGCCTGGAAAACGCACTGACCACCTAGTGGTTTTCTACATAGGGTGCTACCAACACCATTTTTTATAAGAAAGGAGAAGGAAAAGTTTTCTAAGTAGAGATGCAGAAGTACAAAATAGATCCTAGCATCTGGCTTCAGGCTTTAAAAAGCAAAAACCAGAATATGACTTCCACGCGTTTTCAGCTCAAGATGGTTAAAGCAGGCACAGGTACTACGTGTGGCATGTCCTACGAACTCTGACAAGTATAGTCACTTTTATGCAGGGAGGGGCTCTGAGAGCTACAGAGTCTGCAGTGCACNACGTGTGGCATGTCCTACGAACTCTGACAAGTATAGTCACTTTTATGCAGGGAGGGGCTCTGAGAGCTACAGAGTCTGCAGTGCACCGAGAGACTCCTTTTTCCAGTGAAGACGGAAAAGAGAAATGAAGGCTGTCCCAAGAAGAACAAGAGTGCGCTCACTCCCCCTCAGCCCTAAACAATGGTTTCTTGCATCTTTTAAAATATTTACCTTCTGAAACTGCCCCAGTATTCAGTCCATGGTCGAAAATGTTGGTTCGGTTTCTGGTACCCTAGTGATAGGTGGCCTGGGATGGGCCAAGCCCGGTGAAGCTCTGTTGCTGCTCTTTAGACTGTAGAAGCCGCGGCTTCTAAAATGTGGAAGAAGCAGTCTCTAATTTCTCCCTGGGTCCTTTCTCCGCCAGGGCCCCTNTGGTCGAAAATGTTGGTTCGGTTTCTGGCACCCTAGTGATAGGTGGCCTGAGTGGGATGGGCCAAGCCCGGTGAAGCTCTGTTGCTGCTCTTTAGACTGTAGAAGCCGCGGCTTCTAAAATGTGGAAGAAGCAGTCTCTAATTTCTCCCTGGGTCCCTTCTCCGCCAGGGCCCCTCTAAGTCTTCCTCTTCACAACTGATTCCCCACCCTAGGACCTTGCTAGGAACATCAGGGAAGCCATGAGCCTCTTAAGTAGAATCCTGGGCCCCTCCGAGATCCACTGAATTTATATTGATATTTTTTTCAAGAACCCCAAGGGTGCCATATGCACGTTCAAATGTGAGAAGCCCTGCCCTATGGAATTTCACACTTTCCAAAAGGAGTAAGTAACTTCTTTTGGGGTCAGCTGCCTCTTCTACATGGTGGTCTTCTTCTTCTTCTTTTTTTTGAATTTGATTTATTTAGGCTGTACTGGGTCTTAGTTGTGGCTGGTGGGATCTAGTTCCTGGACCAAGGATTGGACCCAGGCCCCCCTGCCCTGGAAGTGCAGTCTTACCCTCTTGACCACCAGGGAAGTCCCAGCAGTGGGCTTCTTGAAAGCAGAGTCATATCTTCTGAATCTTTGTATCCCCAGCACCTCATACTGTGTTTAAATATAGTAGGTGTGTATGTGTATGTGTGTGTATGAATTGCTCAGTTGTGTCCGACTCTTTGCGACTCCATGGACTGTAGCCCACTAGGTTCCTCTGTCCATGCAAGAATACTGGAGTGGGTTGCCATTCCCTTCTCCAGGGGATCTTTCCACCCTAGGGGTCGAACCCAGGTCTCCTGCATTGCAGGCAGATTCTTTACCANTGAATTGCTCAGTTGTGTCCGACTCTTTGCGACTCCATGGACTGTAGCCCACTAGGTTCCTCTGTCCATGCAAGAATACTGGAGTGGGTTGCCATTCCCTTCTCCAGGGGATCTTTCCACCCTAGGGGTCGAACCCAGGTCTCCTGCATTGCAGGCAGATTCTTTACCATCTGAACTACATGGGAAGGCCTGAATATATAGGAGCTCAAAACAAATTTACTGAACTGAAGTGTGTTGATGTCCCTGGGCAGTCAGAGCCCTCCAGCTTACTCCACTATTTATAGATGTACCTTTTTTCTCCAGGAATCCAAGTCTCCTGGAGTGGACGCCACCTTGAGTGTGCAAATTTGCCCAAACAAAGTAAACTCTGCTTGGGCTCTGGGCCAGCTCTGCACATACCAGAGATTTAGGTTGGAACATTGAGAGTGAGTCACCACATCAAGTGCCTTTGAATAAGGAAGTTTGGGACCACCATCCTGCACATATTAGAATGTCAACACTGAACTACATTAGGGTCCTAGTGGAAAAACTTGCTAGACTTTCAGCAGTGGACATAGAAATAGATCAGCAGGCAGGAAGGAAGGGAGAAGGAGGAGGAGGATAGTAAGAAACCAGGAGAATGAGAGTGGGAGGAGAAGGGAAGAAAAAATAGGCCAGGGCTTTTGGGACCTAAATTTTACCTTCTTATTTTCTAGCGGAACTCGGAATTTTTTCACCCTCCTCTCACGGTATTATTGACATTAAATATCCAATCTCCTCGGCCCCACATCAACTTGAGTAATATACTACAGCCAAGGTTGGCTGCATCTGCTCTCTTCCCCCACTAGTCAATTCAAGTTAAGAATGCTCCTACCATACATTACTATTGGGATTTTAAAAATGATTTATTTTGCTACACAATTCAGACCTTTGAACCACGCTGGATGCTGGGTGCTTTGTTGACATAGTAGTTAGGGATAAAAGGAGAGTTTGGGGGATTGTGGAATTCTGACTTTCTATAAATCACTAATTTTATTGAAGTAAATAGAGGTCACCTCCTGGAACTTCAATAGCCTGCCTTGAAAAATGGTATGAAACTATCAAAGTCCATCAAAAGGAAAAATAGGACAAATGGAGTAGAGGGGAAAGAATATTTTCTCACTTTCAGCCAAGGCCACAGCAAGAATATGGTCAGTACAGTCAGAGCTACTTTTAAGAGGTTGGCCCAAAACTTTCCCTTGCTTCTTTGAGCATATTGTCTATTACCCCTGCCCTTGATAAGAAGCTAAAGATGAAGAATGAAACTGAGGAGGGTGGAGCCTTGAAAATTCAGTTCTGTCCTGGGCCAGAACATACTCCAAAATCTATGCTGTGACTTGGCTGAGAATAACAAAAGGAGTTGCAAACACAAATACAGATATGGGGCCATGGAGGGCGGGTAAATGACAAATCAGACTGGGAAGAGTCTGTTCTGAATGGAGATACTCTAACTTGTGTTATACAACACATTTTCCACTGCCTTCTTTCTTAGTAATAGCAGCAGTAATGAATGTTCCATTTCCCAGCCAAACTTGGAGCGAGGTATGGAGGATACAATTCACTTCTGACCTTTAAGATATTAGTGGAAGACCATGGGGTGTCTTCCTTTCTCAGCTGAAAGGACAGTCCTTTGCCTGAAGAGATTTTGTCCTTTGCCCCTTTCTGTCCTCCACCCTCTTTTCTTGTCTGAAACACACGTGTTCTGGCTGGATGTGCAGCAGCCATCTTGAGACTGTGAGGACCGAACATCGCATGATAAAGACAACAGAGCAGTCAGACAGAGGAGCCCAGGTTCCTGACAGCATTGCTCAGCCTCAGTGTCAGCCTTGGACTTCTGACTCCTGAACATCTTGCTGCATGAGAAAAACTCAACCCTTACCTGATTAAGCCCCGGTGGGCAGAGTTTCTTTTGTTCACACATTGATATACTGCTCCCTAGCTCTATCCATTGTTGCCATGTAGGAATGATGGTCCAGTGTGGTCAGATTTGATTTTTCAAGAGAAGATGTAATTCTAGGTTGTAAGTCTAAATGTAATTTCCCAGTTGGTGGTTGGGACTAAATCCCAATAGAGAGAATTAATTGAATTATTTGAATATACAATTTCAATTTTGTGACCTCTGACTTATAGAGTATTTGTTCTGGGTCAAGTATGATGCCAAACAGGCTATATAGATTATCTCATTTAATCTTTACAACAATGTTGGTAGTGATGCTATCTTTGCTTCCATTTTATAAATGAGGAAAGTGAAACTCAGAGGTAAACTTATACAAGGCTATAGAGGTGGAAGAGAAAGAACCATGATGGAAGCTCAGATCTGTCTTTGGAGCAGGCATTCGTAATAACTATTGAATCAATCATCTGTTACCATGGTACGTTGCTTAATGAATTGCCCCACACTCGATTGGTTTACAGTCAGCCTCTATTCTCATGCTTCCTGGCTGCCCTGATAGCTCAGCTGATAAAGTATCCACCTGCAATGCAGGAGATTGTGGTTCAATTCCTGGGTCAGGAAGATCTGCTGGAAAAGGGATAGGCTACCCAGTCAAGTATTCTTGAACTTCCCCTGTGACTCAGCTGGTAAAGAATCTACCTGCAATGTAGGAGACCTGGGTTTGATCCCTGGGTTGGGAAGATCCCCTAGAGAAGGGAAAGGCTACCCAGTCCAGTATCCTGGCCTGGAGAATTCCATGGAGTCCATGGGGTCACAAAGAGTTGGACATGACTGAGCGACTTTCACCCTTTATTCTCATGCTTCCAGGTTTGTGGGTTGACTGTGGTGGGCTCCACTTCAGGCTGTGGGTTTGGTGGGACAGACTCCAGGCTGGGAGTCAGGTTCAAGTTGACTCCAAGTGTGTGGATCCTGGGGCCCAGGTGAAAAGGCAGTGGCCTTGCAGCGGGGGACACCAGAGTTAAGAGCTAAGCCAAATGGCCTCTACATGGAAGGCCTCTAGCAGTGTCATGACTGGCGTTCCATTGGCCAAAATATGTTTTGAAACCAAGCCCAACATGGAAGGAGCAGGAACACAGGCTGAGCTCCCAGCGGGAGGGAGGGTAAGTATGGCTCAGTGACGATTCAAACAATGGAAGTTGTGCCGTACAGTGCTAGGAGAAGCTGCCTTATTGTGATGAAACAAGGACTCCTTTTGTTCCAGTTGCCTGTTTGCAACCCCGACACATGGTGCACGGACCTGGGAAAGGGGACACAAAGCCATCCAAACTCATCTAAAATCAGTTCATTTCAGAGCTGTCATCACCCTCTGATGATGTTAAGCCCGGCAATGTGTGGTCCCTCTCCAGCTTCTGGGAGGCCACTGGCAGAAGGTGGGGAGGAGTCGGTGGGAAGATATCCCAGTTCCTTTTCCAGGGAAGAGCTCTCATTTCATTCCAGTTTGGAATGGTGGAAGCTATACCCAGGGCCTTCCCTAGCNGTGTGGTCCCTCTCCAGCTTCTGGGAGGCCACTGGCAGAAGGTGGGGAGGAGTCGGTGGGAAGATATCCCAGTTCCTTTTCCAGGGAAGAGCTCTCATTTCATTCCAGTTTGGAATGGTGGAAGCTATACCCAGGGCCTTCCCTAGCGTTTCCTGCCCTGGTTCCTGTCTTATCTCTCTTCTTCCCTTATCATCATTTGGGTTTTCCTTCCTCCTTCTCCAACATTCTGGAAGATTCAGTCACTCTATCACTTCATCAATAGGCATTAATCGACACCTTTTTCGTAGCAAGCACTGTTCATGATGCTGGAGACACGGGGAGAACAAGACTAGTCTGATCCCAATTTTTGTGCAGCTTAACGTCTAGCAGGAGCAGACAGGTAACAAACAAGTAAATAAAATGAAGGTGGTCACTGCGGAGGGGCAGGGTGCTCCTGAGGACAGACAGGGTGGAGAGGGGAGCAGAGAAAAGGAGGGACAGGAGAGGAGGGAGCTCCAGGCCGCTTGGTAGCAGATTAGCCCCTTATAGGGAAACCCCTTTTACAGGCTGGTTCCATGAAGCTGTGAACTGCTCTGCTTCAGTCGGAGGCCACATTCAATTCGGCACACACTCATGTGGTGTCTTTGTCAGCAAGACCTCCTGATTCCCAGTGCCTTGTATGGTTCTGTGGATAACATGTGAAGGAGATGAGGGATAGGGGGTGTGAGGAGGCAGGGGGCACAGAAAAGGGTGGGAAGGAGAACCATAGCAGCTCCCGCCACTCCTTCTATGGGGCAGACTGGGTGGTCTGACATCCTTCTGCAAGCAACAGCTTCATGCAGAAAAACGGATGTGCCACCTGAGAGAATCCAACCTTGCCTGCTCTCTAAAGCCAAGGTTCTCCCTGGGGACAGGGGTGATTTTTGCCTCCAGGGGACACTTGGCAATGTCTGGAGGCATTTCTGATGCCCAGTTTGGAGAGGGAGTGCTACTGGCCCCTAGTGTGTAAGGGCCAGGGATGCAGNGAGAAAGGCTCTCTTCTCCAGAATGAGGGATTTGTGGAGAAGTCCAGCTGGCTGGAGCCCCACGTGTGAGAGAAAGGGAGGGATGCGGGCAGGGGAGCTGAGGAGTCAGAGAAGCGGCTGGGCTTTGCTATGGGGTCAGTGAGGTGCCATTTTGAAAGGTCTGGAGTAATATGATAACACAATCAGATTTTTGTTTTTAACAGATCAACAATCCGGGCAAGAGATTATTGCCACTTGGACTCACGTGGTGACAGCAGCCAAAGCAGCAGATGTCCTCCAAAGGTGGTTAGGAGGCAGCATGTCCAGGCTGGGGTGGTCTTCCAGCCAGACCCTAGTAATGAGGAATCAGGAGTAAGGGGCTGGGTCCTGCTGCTGCGAGTCCTTGTGGAGCTCAAACACCTATTGCATTGTCCCTGATGAAGGACTTGTTTCCCAGGAGTGACTTGAAATGAGGATGAGATCTTCAGGGTGGATTCTTGCTCAGGAAAAATGCAAAACAGGATCTTAAATTGCTCGGCATCTGAACTCCAAGTTGGCCCACGCTGACCACCCTGATCTCTAAGCTGGTCCCACTCTGACCTTGATTTCCGTTGTAAGCCCCTTTTATTGGAGCAGGGAGAANCCAGGAGTGACTTGAAATGAGGATGAGATCTTCAGGGTGGATTCTTGCTCAGGAAAAATGCAAAACAGGATCTTAAATTGCTCGGCATCTGAACTCCAAGTTGGCCCACGCTGACCACCCTGATCTCTAAGCTGGTCCCACTCTGACCTTGATTTCCGTTGTAAGCCCCTTTTATTGGAGCAGGGAGAATCTCTCCTTAACCAGGCCCAGCTGTTGGTTTCGGGGCAACCCTCATTAGGCGCTTAATGAAGAAGCACCTCAGCTCTGAGGATGTGTGTGAATGAGCTTTGTAAACAGTCAAGTGTAGACGATGTAAGACTGGAGGCTTCTCCCAGCTAGATTAGGCCTTCCTCTCATACGTGTGTAAGAAAGTGAGCTTCAGTATTGAGCCTATTAAAAATATATCATGGAGGACTTCCCTGGCAGTCCTGTGGCTAAAACTCTGTGCTGCCAGTGCAAGGAGTGCGGGTTTGATCCCTGTGTGAGGAAACTAAGAGCTCACATGCCAAGTGGCACAAACAAAAAAGTTTTTAAAATGTATTCCGTTCAGTTCAGTTTAGTTCAGTCACTCAGTCATGTCCAACTCTTTGCGACCCCATGGATTACAGGACACCAGGCCTCCCTGTCCATCACCATCTCCCGGAGTTCACTCAGACTCACGCCCATCGTGTCCGTGATGCCATCCAGCCATCTCATCCTCTGTCGTCCCCTTCTCCTCCTGCTCCCAATCCCTCCCAGCATCAGAGTCTTTTCCAATGAGTCAACTCTTTGCATGAGGTGGCCAAAGTACTGGAGTTTCAGTTTTAGCATCATTCCTTCCAAAGAAATCCCAGGGCTGATCTCTGCCTATTCTACGTAAGTCACCATCAGAGGTCCAGCCTGTACATTATTGGTTTATGCTCAGTCTCAGGCACAGGCCTGAGAGAGAGAAGCTGGGTGTTGCTGTACTGTGAAGTGAGTCACGGAACCCTCCAGCAGCATCTCCACAGTCACGGCTCACCTCTGTCTTACTGCAGAGGTTAAAGCCGTGGGCTCTTGCGTCAGGCTTGAATGCAATTTCCCTATGGTTCCCTTGCGAGCTTGGCAAGTCACTTTACTTCTGTAAATCTCAGTGATGTCACCTATCAAATGGAGGAGCCCTGAGGTCAAAGGACCCAAAATTACCACTTTTGTAAGCCCCAAGTTGACAATTCCAGATGATTTGACCCCCTCTGATAGAAGGTTGTTGTGAGGATTATATGAGATTATGTATTAAAATTTTTCATCTAGACCCTGTCACAAGGTAGGGAGTCCTCTTGACCTATTCTTTTTGTAATAATAAAAAATAACAACAATGATAATAAAATAAATGAAAATAAAATTATTATTTATACTTGGAGAGGACAGTTTGGGATGTGGGTGCTGAGGGGGCTGCTTCTCCAGCTTCTCTGAGTGCTCCTGGTCTCTTGCCACAGCTCTCAATCTTCCCCTTGGAGATGGAGTGACTCACCTGGCTCGTGAGTGATGGTCACTTGTCCATGTTTTTTGATGGGGAGGAATGAACTCAACGAGAAAACTAGAGGTGTGTATGTGTACCTCTAGTTTTCTCACTGGGTTCGTTCCACTCTGCCAAAAATATGAACCAATGGTATGCAGGGCTTCCCTAGTGGCTCAGCTGGTAAAGAATCTGCCCGCCATGCAGGAGACCGGGGTTTGATCCCAGAGTTGGGAAGAAGCCCTGAAGACGGGAATGTCAACCCACTCTAGTATTCTTGTCTGCAGAATCCCATGGACAGAGTTTGGCGGGCTAAACTCTGTTAGTCCATGGGATAGCAAAGGGTCAGACACAACTGAGTGACTAACACACACACGTGTGTGTTTGCAGCTCTCTCTGCCCTCCTTGCCTTTCACCATCCTGCCCTAGACCAATGCCAGGCCGCCATCCTTCACCAGACGTCTGTTCTATAGACTCACCCACCCCCTGCCCATACCCAGCTTTAAAATGGGGTGTACAGGAGTAGAGTCAGTAGAAGGAGGAATCCCACATTTAAATCCGACCCTGCAATCCAGATTTTGTAGCAACAAAGCAGATGTTTTGATATCCATCTCCTCATTCCTGGCTCTCTCATTTGATTGAGAATTGGACTGAGTGGAGAGCAGTGTAGTTAAATAGTTCCCTTGGCCCCCACAGAAGGGACTGGACCAGGAAGATGTTGTGGCAACAACCTGGATGTGTTGGAAGAAAGTCTAGCCTGGCAGGGAAAGGAGGTAACTCAGTGTGGCCACAGTAAGTCATTCCATGTCTTTGGCTGGGGCTGGCTGGGCAGGCGAGATCAAGAACAGTTGACCCTCAGTATCCCTCGGGGATCTGCATTCTGTGAATGCCAGAATCCCGATGCCCAAGTCCCTGATGTAAAACTGCTTAGTCCAGACAGCCATTTCCATCCTCAGATGCAATCGCTCCAGTATGGAATTCCATTTTTGCATCACTGCTATCAGGGGAAGGAGTTCCAATTTGTGGGGTGGGGAAGGGCAAACATGTCCTTGATCATCCTAGCCAGAGAAAATTTCCTCACTAGGGGAATTTTTTCCTCAGGCCTCCGCCTTTGAGCATCCTCTCTTGCTTTCTATCCTTACAGAAACTTTTTCTTCTCTACCCAAATTCCTGTTCCTTTCTCTCCCTGAGCAGTTCAGCCCCTGTTTTCTCACGCTCTGCCCACCCTGAGCCAAGCCTGTACTCATAGCTCTTCCTCTTGCCCTGCTGTAGTGACTCTCTTGTGGCTCTTCCGCAGGGCAGAGTCAGGGACTGGCAAAGCTGGGTGAGAAAGAATTCATATCCTTATTGTCACTAGCCTTTAATGCAGCTTTAGCATTTCCTTTATGAATGTAGGTAACCAACCAAAAAGTTTCAGCAGAACTTGTGAAAGTGTCATTAATAGAACTCATAGATGTTTCCATATCACACGTATACAATTGTTACAGATATCTCAAAATATCATTAAGATTCACCGGAACTTTGAAACTACAGTACTGGACTTGCTACTAGATATTACTAAATTTTATTTAACTATTTTGGTAACTGTGTTTCCATATAACTGATTTCCTTTGAGATCCTATGTTTTCATTTTATGCACTTTGGAAACATTACCCTGAGGAGTCCAAAGATTTCACCCCATTGCTGAAGGGATCCATGGCACAATACAGATTTAGAATTTGTGCTTTGGTAGAAAAAAAGCACTGTGGAGGTTATGCAATTAGCTATTCTTTAACATGATCAGTTCCCAGCTGGTGCTTCCACCTGTAGTCAGAGCCAGAGACCAGGAGGGGAGGGACGTGACAGTGGACCCTTGGTCTGTCCTGAGAAGGTGCTGCTGCTGCTAAGTCACTTCAGTCGTGTCCAACTCTGTGCGATCCCATGGACTGCAGCCCACCAGGCTCCACCATCCATGGGATTTTCCAGGCAAGAGTACTGGAGTGGGGGTGCCATTGCCTTCTCCATGAGAAGGTGCAGCAGATGGTAATTCCCAAGCTGGCCCATCCCATGCCTTCCAAATGGGAGGCGGACTATCCTTCTGATTGGAGGGGCTGTCTGTTCTTTCTCCTCTTGAGTAACCGAGGGAATGTGATGATTGATGCAGCTTCCCAGGCCAGCTTCTGAGAAGTGAGAGATGTTACTGTTTCCTCCAGGATGGGTCCCAGCTGACAGTCACATCAGCTGCCAAAACTGGAGAAAGGAGGTTGATTGCAGGCCCGGCCACCACTGCAGCCAACACAGACCCAGGAGCCACCTCACCCAGCCCAGCCTCCCCAGTCTGGAGAGACAACAATGATTGTTGTTGCTTTAAGACACTAAGTATGGGAGGATAGGAACCAGAATAAAAGGGCTTCCCATGTGGCTTCCCATGTGGCTGCTGCTGCTGCTAAGTCGCTTCAGTCGTGTCCAACTCTGTGCGACCCCATAGAGGGCAGCCCACCAGGCTTTCCCGTCCCTGGGTTTCTCCAGGCAAGAACAATGGAGTGGGTTGCCATTTCCTCCTCCAATGCATGAAAGTCAAAAGTGAAAGTGAAGTTGCTCAGTCATGTTCGACTCTTAGCAACCCCATGGACTGCAGCCCACCAGGCTCCTCCGTCCATGGGATTTTCCAGGCAAGAGTGCTGGAGTGGGGTGCCATTGTCTTCTCTGTGCCACGTGGCACTAGTGGTAAAAAATCCACCTGCCAATGCAGGAGACTCAAGAGACGTGGGTTTCATCCCTGGGTTGAGAAGATGATGTGTGATGTGAGATCTTAGTTCCTCAACCAGGGAGCTTAGTTCCTGGACCATAGACCAGAATCTCCTGCACTGGAAGATTGTAATCTTAACCACTAGATCACTGAGGAAGTCCCAGTTTACCATATTTTTTAAATTTTATGAGGGTAATGAATACTTCCATATATACCCTGGATGCTATAGCTGTATTTTTTTCAAGAAGGAAAAACTTTTCCATTTTTAAAAGCACATTTTTATTTTAAAGAGGGACCTGCTCAGTTCCATAACGCAGTAAAATCTGAAAAATTAGAAGATGAAGACCCACTCAGGTTACTAAAAAGGTTTTGAGTTAGTGAATATGCGTGCCATTCGTCAGGAAGGTAGATGTGTCATTTTCAACGCTGACAAGTAACACAAACTAACAGGAGACACAGTGCTGCCAGGAGAAAATTCTGCCAAATCGACTCAGTGAGTTATAATCATTTATAATCAGGCCATGAATTAACTGGGCACAAAGGATGTTGTAAAGAGTTCAGAAGTATTTTCCTATGTAGGTTAAATATACCCCTCCTGCCTCATTTGCTTATGTGGATACTTCAGTCAACAATCTTGAATTTTATTCAAAGAAAAAAGGTAAGTTTCAATCTTGTCTTCATTTTCATTTTTCAAAACCTAGATTTTAAAAGAGTNATTAACTGGGCACAAAGGATGTTGTAAAGAGTTCAGAAGTATTTTCCTATGTAGGTTAAATATACCCCTCCTGCCTCATTTGCTTATGTGGATACTTCAATCAACAATCTTGAATTTTATTCAAAGAAAAAAGGTAAGTTTCAATCTTGTCTTCATTTTCATTTTTCAAAACCTAGATTTTAAAAGAGTCCAAATGAGTAAGCTTCTGGTATAAAATATGAAAAAAAAAAAACACAACCAAAAACAACCTAAAACCAAAGAAGTAACGGGAAGAAATAAAAAAACCACGAATAGTCACTGAACATCACAAAGGGACACGGATTAAAGAGGAAAAAAGGACATGTTTTCTGTTTTCAGGCGCTTACATTTTAATCAGCGGCTGACAATGTAATTAAAAAAAGAAACTATATTGGCCAAATGTCAGGATTTGGCTAGGATTTTTATTTCTCCTTTTAGTAGTAGCGACAAAAGAATAGAGACATTTCCAAATTCTGGGCCCTCCAGCAAAATGCTTTAGAAAGCAGCTTTCTAATCATTCTAAAAATTACTCTTAAGAAAAAACTAGAACAAACTAATTGCTCAAGAGATACAGGCTGATCATAAAAAAAAGCATGTAAGACTACACAGAAGTAAAATAAGATAAAAATTACCTATAATCCTATTCAAAGATAAAGTGTTACTTTGTTTACACTCTTTTTAAATTTTTATTTTTATTTTTTCTTTCTTTTTAAATTTTTATTGCATATGTTTACTTATATATATATTTTTCCCCAAATAATATTTAAAATTTTTTGTTTGTTTTTTGTTTTCTTTCTTTCTTTTTGCTGTAGCACAGCATGTAGGATCTTTGTTTCCCAACTAGGGCTCTGCATTGGAAGGGCAGAGTCTTAACTACTGGATCTCCAGGTAAGTGCCCCAGATAGTATTTTACATATTGTTTGAAACCTGTCTACCCTTCTCTCTCTCTCTCTCTCTTTTTTTTTTTTTTTTTAGGTCTGATCTTGTTTATTTGTTACATCTCATTTTTGACTGGATTTAGACTTAGAAGTAGGAGCTCTTAGAGAGGACAGCCTTCGTCTCTTGGCGATTTACTCCTGGCATTTTTCTTTTGCCTCTTTATTCTCTTGGCCAAAAGTTTAGCGTGTTGTGCAGCCTCTTCCTTATTTTTCTTAGTATGCTGTTTCTTCAGCGCAATATGCCCAGAACACCTGCAGTAACAAGACAATGAATCTTGGACGCTCCGGTCCTGGGTTTCTTACCTTCTTTGTTTAGGGGCTTTCTTACAACATCTGGGTGGATGCCATCTTCTTTAGAGAGACTGAAAGGTTGGCGGATTCTGGAAGCTCTTTTGGACCCCAGGCAATGAGGCATAGTAATATTAGTGAGTCCAGGAATATCCTTATCCCCCTTTTTTAGGACGACCAAATTGTCAACACTCAGAGTGGCATCCACAATGCAACCCTGAACAGATTACATCTTTCTTTCTCCTGTCCTCCTTGGTCTGTAATAGGAATGCCCCTTACTCAGCAACAGGTGGACTTGGCCATGGGTCAAGACACCTTGTTTCCTGGGGAAGCCCTGTTTGTTGTTATTGCTGCTAATTCAGACACACATAACCCTTCCATTCTTCACCCAGGGGATCAGCAGCAACTTCTGTGACCATATGCTTCTTATAGAAGGTATGAAGTTTTTGTTCATTGTCCACCTCAATGAGCTTCCAGCAGCCAGTGGCCGGGGAAGAGAGGTTCAGCTTTATTCTGAGGCAGTGGACTGCCTCCATGGTGCCACAAAGAGTCCCTTCCTCATAATAATTAATCAGCAACATGTTTCTATGGCAATAAATGAAAAATCACATCTGTGAGCCTTCTTATACACAGGTATCCCATAATTTAGTTGACCAACCCCAACTACTGGGTAATTTTTTTCCACCCAAAGCAATGTTGTAATCAATGGTCTCATTGTTGCCTCTTTGTCTACATCTTTTATTTCCACAGGAAATGATACTGATGGATGAAAGGGCATGGCGTGTGCATTTACGAGAAGCATTCCTCAGTTTGAATGAAATTCAAAATGTCTAAGTAGTATATCTGGTGAAGTCCGACAGAGGTCTGATTAGCTGCGTGATCTCAGACAAGTCAGCTGCTGAGGGTCACACGGTGGGGAGAATGGCTGTCCCGTGGCTGTGAGGACGGTTCAATGAAATAACACGTGTAGGTGTTGCCCGCACGGTGACCGGCACATAGCAGGTGTTTCATAAATGTCAAGTCATTGCCTCCCTTGTCCCCACCTGGGATGAAGCTCAGTTTCACTCACAGAGAGAGAGAGAGAAGAGAGAGGAGAAAGAAAAGAGGGATGAAGAAGAAGGCGAAAGGGGAGGAGGAGACGGAGGAAAGGAGGAAGGAGAGAGGGAAGAGCAGAGGTGGGCGGGGAGGAGGGATTAAGAGAACGGAGAAGGGGCCTAGCAAACACAGAACGTGTGTCTTCATGCCTCTTTTTGGAAGAAAAGACTCATTGTAGCTTTCATGCTTTTTTTCTTTATTTTTCACAGCTAGAGTTTCCCCCACCCAGCACAGAAGCTTTACAGTGCCTTACTTCAGCATTTCCATCTGCCCTTTGGGTATTACCAAAGGTTAAACCCCACACAACAGGGTGGAGTAAAGCTTGTTTACTTGCAAGATTCATGTCTAGTCTTGAAAGGTATTTTTTCCCCTTGCCCCACAAACACTGGTGAGAAGGAAGATGGATGGTCCACCAAGGGTGTGGGTGATGCATGCAAATTGGGTTCTGCATGGGCAGGCTGGGTTGGGGAGGGCTTCCTCCCGACCCACAGGCACACCTGGATTCAGGTCCCAGGTGGGAGGCAGACAAGCTCTTTGCCAGCCCCCATCTCCCCTGCCACCTTTTCTGGAGACTCTTTCCCAGGCAGGGATCTCCTAGGAGTCCTTTACACATCAGGATACGTTTCAGTCAACTGCTACCTTTCCCAGGGGTATCTGCATTTCAGGATGCGACACTCTCTGTGGGATGCGAGGGTTGTCGGTGTTAAATGTTTACTAATCGTTCCGGCGGCCCTGCTTCCTTCCCTGCTTTCCCTCCAGCAGCCATCACTGAGCGCATGGCATTCCAGAATGTGTCCTACACTGAAGCGCCATGGACAAGACAGACAAGCTCTCTGCCCTCTTTGAGCTTACTTTTGGATGAAAAGATAGACAAAACCCAAGTACATAAATGCATGCCCAGTTATGGAGTCGCTGAGAGAATTTACTCTGGGTAGGATGGTCAGGAAAGACCCCTCTCCCCAAGAGGCAGTGATATTTAGCCCCCTTTCAATCTTTGCGATTTTTTGGATGTCCAGAAATGAGTGTGTCAATCACTACATCACTGAGGCAGTGGATGCTTTGGTCTGTTTTAATAATAATAACAACCTACACGTATTGAAAGCCTACTACGTGGTAGGCAGGCTAACAACATTTTGTTGTATCTAGTCTTTATGGCAAACCTTTGGCATAGGAATTACTGTTTTCCAGAAAGGCAGAGAGGTTTTCCCAAAGTCATACTAGAAATAACGGGAGAGCAAAAATCTGAACCCAGCTCTACTTTGCTCTATAATCTGTATCTTTTCTATAACACCGTATCTCCTCCCTTCCTCAGAGAGGCCTCTGACAGCAGGCTGCCCTCAAACCCTTATTCCACAGATGATGAACAGCTTAATATAGAATTTACCTACCTAGAGCTGTTTCCATGCAAATGACAGAGGATTTTTTTCTTTTGCCCCATTTCAAAGATTCTGTGAACCTCGACCTTCTCCCTGATTCTCTATAATCCTCTCCTTTGGAAGAAATAATCCAGTTGAGCCAACCGATGCTCACTTGTGTTGTCAGAGAGGCAACAACGGTGGGGGTGGTACCCCATCTCTGCCTGCTCCCTGCCTCCCTCCTTTCTTTCCTTCTTTCCATGTCCCATGCTGATTTGAATTAAATTGACATAATTGTCTCAAGTTTTCACGTCCCTCCTTGTCCTGGAGTACACCATCATTACAGTTCCAAACAGTAGCCCCTTACTCTGGTCCCTCTGAGATGGCAGTTATGGAAATTCTTATGCCACTGCTAGGACGCAGGAACATTGAGTAGGAAGCATGGCTTTTCAGGGAAGTGCCTAATATTTCACCATTAGAAGTCTCATCAGTTTTCTCTTATAATACAGGTGCCCTTTTAGGAGAAATGCCTGGAGTATTTCCAGTTAATAACAACATGGACGAATGAATATCAATAGCATTTATATTTATATGGCATTTCCCAAAGTACCTTAGCTTATATTAAGCACTATGGTTTCCTCCAAAACCAGGAGTTGGGCCATAAGCCATTGTTTCCACTACAGACAAAGGAGCATGTAATGTCTGTCTGTACTGATAGGTGAATTTCAACTGGTCCCAGGTCACCCAGCTGGTAACTGATCCATCCGAGACTCAAGTCCAAGGCTTTGGAAGTTGAGGCCAAGTGCTCCTTCCAAACACTATTTAACACTGCACATCAATTTATCTGGGTCTTATTGTGGCATCTGACTGGAGAAAGTGTTCAGAGGAAGGAGGACGTAGGGTAAGGGGAGGAATTTAGCAGGTGAGGACTGATTAACTGTGAACGACTGACTCACTCATTCTCATGTAAATTTCACAGTCTGTTACTGAACAGTACCACCTATTGTCTGATACTACAAGAAAGCCTAAATACAGGAGGAAAATCCTTATATTTGGCAGAGACCTACTAGCATTCTCTTCTTCCTGGCTCCACAGCTGGACTACATTTCCCAACCTGCCTTGTACTCCGTGCCTGTGGTCTAGCTAATGGAATGTGATTAGAAAACCTCTTGCTTCCTGCCCTTTCCCTTTAATGCAGATAAGCATGGAGAGCTTGGAAGCTCTGAATTATTTTATTCCTGCCAGTTTGGAACACCCTTAGACATATATTTCTATTACATTACACCACTGGAAGTTTGGAGTTTACCTTTTACAGAGATTAGTGTTTNGAAAACCTCTCGCTTCCTGCCCTTTCCCTTTAATGCAGATAAGCATGGAGAGCTTGGAAGCTCTGAATTATTTTATTCCTGCCCATTTGGAACACCCTTAGACATATATTTCTATTACATTACACCACTGGAAGTTTGGAGTTTACCTTTTACAGAGATTAGTGTTTTCAGCACTTCTTAACCAGGTTGTAGGAAAGAATTGAGACCTAATGCCCTAAGGCATCCATTGTAGGGAATGAATTAATCTCTCTTGTGCATCTAAAATGGTACAAATTCTACATCTTCCTTAGGAGAATTGAGAGACTAGTCACTCACACAATGTTCCATGGAGTTTAGTTCTCTTGTAGAACCTCTGTTGAGACAGGCTGCATACACTTAAGCAATCCTTGTCCTCAAGGGGTTTATTATAATCTAGTTGTAGAAACTGATCAGATGTACAAAGAAATATGAAGAGGGAAATTCACGTGGCTTCACTTCCTCCTTACAATAAGCCTGTGAAGAAGACTTTATCTTTGTTATTTACAGATAACGAGGTTATAAATTACGCAAATAAAGGCTCAGGTTTTCTCAACTAGGAGGTGTTGGAGCCAAGGTTGAACCTGTGTCTGAAACAGCTTTCCTAATCACACCTCCAAAACTCTGAGACTTTTCCTTATGCCAGGAAGGACTCTTGATTCAAGCTACTGCAAAAGAAGCAAGTTTAGTCTCCCGTCTAGGCAATTCTCTGGCCCACAGGAACCAGAGGGTATTTCCCTTCTGGAGAAGGGTACTTCTCTCACTAGCACGTTTGGTCTTGGTCATGCCTGAGTGTTATGCTCCGAGCTCGAGTCCCCGAACAAACTGAGAGAGCAAGTCCACCACGGCAATGCAAAAGCAAGAGGAGGGTTTACTGCTAACTCGAGTTAGGGTCCTCTGCCATCTCCAACGCAGTGGAGGAGGCAAGAGAGCCCCGAGTCCAGGATTACAGGAGTATTTATAGGTTTTAGACAAAGACAGAGATTTGGCGGGAGTTGATTGGGCAAGCAAGGCAAGACAAGGATTTGGCATATTTTGATTGGTCATATAATGCGCGTGTGCGGGTTTAGAGTTTTGTATCTCTTCCGGATTGTTCTGTACCAAGAGCGGGTGGAGTTATTTTCTGATAAGGTCTCCATTATGCCATCTCAGATGGCCTTGAGCCCACAGAGTCCAAATGACTCAGGAATTTTTCTGTGGCCCAGTATTTTTTAATAAGCCTGTCATGGCATCTGTGAGGCTTTACACTGAGATACTCTCTCTCCATAGATTTTTCCTGTCTTGGGCCTGTTACCGGAAAGAGATAATAACATCAGTGAAAACTATTTATAGAAGTGAATGGGCTTCCCAGGCGGCGCAGTGGTAAAGAATCTGCCTGCCAATGTAGGAAATACAAGGGACGGAGGTTCAATCCCTGGGCCGGGAAGATCTCCTGGAGGAGGAAATGGCAACCCACTCCAGTATTCATGCCTGGAAAATTCTGTGGACAGAGGGACCTGGCAGGCTATACAGTCCACGGGGTCACAAAGAGTTGGGCATGACTGAGCACGCAGCTTCCGCACACAAGTATAGAGGTGACCAGGTGTAAAAATAGCAGTCATCCTAGATTCTAACTTTAGGAAAAGGGGACTAATTTACGAAAAGTTTGGGAAGTATGATTAGGAAAGCAAAGGGTTGTTAGTTTACAGAGAGAATTAGGGTAACTAACAACCATCTTCCAAAAGCTTAATTAAGTCTCTCAGGCCTCATGTGAGACAAGGAGATAATTGATTTCTGCATTGCTGATGGGAAAGTGGTTGGGGGAAATAATTCACCCAACAAGGGAAACAGCATCTGTCCTAGGATTAAAATGTATGATTTTCTGGTTCTTGATCCTTTGTTTCACTTTTGAGTCTGGAATGTTCAAGGCCCAGAAGAATTTTTGTGTGAGAACCCCAGAGCAGGACCATCAAAAGATCCTTTGCAAGTGAGAGACCAAATAATTAAGGATTCACTCCTTAGTAATTTTCTGCCCTTCAAAGAAGTAACACAAACAGTGTGCTGCTTCTGAGCATCCAGGCCATGTGGGTTCATGTGGGTTCATTTTAATAAGTGCTGGCACTTCTCATTATAAGTTCTGTCCATCACCCAGTGACTTGTGATGCCAGAAAATATTTGGAGATCTTAAAAATTTAAAGCCACATCCAGAACAAGCTAGACTGAAAGAGGTCAAAGTGGGAGGAAAAGAAGAAGAAGTAACAAAGGAGGAGGAAAATGCTTTCTAGAACTATTGAATTCACCAATCACTGAATGCTGTGCAAGGAGGTTTTCAAATGTTTTGCACAAGAACTGCATGTGATAGGCATTTAATTACTTTATATCAGTGTGAAAACAGACTGAGATGGAAACCATCTTGTCCAAGTTACGTGTAAAATAGATAACCAATGGGAATTAGCTGCATGGCTCAGGGAACTCAAACAGGGGCCCTGTGACAGTCTAGAAGGGTGGGATGGGAGGGAAGTTCGGGAGGGAGGAGGGGACATGGGTATACCTATGGCTGATTCATGTTGATGTTTGACAGAAGACTGCAGAATTCTGTTAAGCAATTATCCTTCAATTAAAAAATAAATAATTTTTTTTAAAAAAGAAGGAACAGGACTAGTATTGGAATACAAGTTGGCAAGATAGCCTGTTACCTTAATGTGTTAAAAACAAAACACAAACCCTCCATACCCTCAGAAAACAAAACAACCCAGTCCTGTCCATCTCTCGTGTGTCTTTCTTTACCATGCACATGGATTCCTGCACCTCTAACACTCTGGCCACCAAACATGTGCAGGTATTTCCTGCACCAAGCAATTCTCTGACATCGGCTGGGTATCCTCTAATTTAATTCAGTGCCAACACTGCCTACCTGGAGAGAGTGTCAGATCCCACAGGTTCAGGGTTCAGCTCCCTGAGACCGATACCCACTTTAGAAGCCAACCTCAGGTAGTAGGTCTCCATGTCACCCACAGCTTCTGCCCTGTTTGGCTACAAATCAGAGGTTCTCATGACTTCTTCCCCCTTGTGCTGTGCTGTGCTCAGTCACTTAATCATTTCCGACTCTTTTCGACCCTGTGGACTGCAGCCCACCAGGTGCCTCTGTTCATGGGCATTCTCTAGCCAAGAACACTGGAGTCGATTGCCATGCCCTCCTCTAGGGGATCTTCCCAACCCAGGGATCGAACCCAGGTCTCCTGCACTGCAAGTGGATTCTTTACTGTCTGAGCCACCAGGGAAGCCTGGGAAGCCACCAGGGAAGCCTATGAAGTCTCACGACTTCTTCCTCCTTAGAGCTGATTAATTTGCTAGAGTTGCTCACAGAGCTCAGGGAAACATTTATTTAGGCTTACCAGTTTATTCCAAAAGGATATGATAAAGGAAACAGATGAACAACCAGATGGAAGAGATGAATGGGGCAAGGTGTGTGGGGAGGTGGGTGGAGCTTCCAGGACCTCTCGGGTGTACCACTCTCCTCGCATCTCCACCTGTTCAACAACCTGGATGCTCTCAGAACCCCATACGACTGAAATTTTATGGAAGACTCATCACATACATATGATCAATCATAAGCTCCATTTTCAGCCCTTCTCCTTTATCAAGAGAATGGAAGATGTGGCTGAAAATTCCAAGCTTCTAATGGTGGCTTGCTGTTGCTTGTGACCAGCCCTCATCCAGGAGTGGACCCAAAAGTCACCTCTTTGAACAAAAGATGCCCTTATCACCCAGCAGATTACAAGGGTTTCAAGAGTGCTGTTTCAGGATCTGCGGTCAGAGACAAACATTAGAACAAATGATGTTCCTAGTGCTTTTATCACTTAGGAAATTACAAGAGTTTCAGGAGCTCTGTGCCAGCAGCCAGGGGCAGAGACCAACACATACTTTCTACTATCTCACACTTAACTGCACTGTACTGCCTTCCACCTGCAGATCTGATTAAGAGGCTAGGAAGAGGGCTGTCGGAATTCCTGTGCTTACGTGTCTGTTTTTCTCTGCTTGACTAAAAGCTCTTGAGGGCCTGAATCAAGATTTAGTATCTTGGTATCTCCAGAGCCTAAAGTAGCTGGTGAGATCAGTAAAAGTTTGCTGCATGAATGAATGGACATCTGCAATTAGTTATAGGCCAAGAGTCAAATATCTCAAATATCTCACCCTCTCATCTAATCCTGAGTCTCTCAGGCTCTCAGAATATAGGCAACATTGCTCACCCTCCCCTGCCCTCCCCACATTCTACTTCATGGGCCAAGGAAGTCCAGAGCTATCTCTGGATGTCTGGAAATTTTAGACAAGTCACATCTGGATTATGAGACTCAGTTTCGTCTCCTGTAAGTGGATGTTTTGATTTAGGGAAGGATGGCAGACAAATACCTTCAAGGGTTAGACAAGTACAGAAAGTAAGTGATGCAGATATTTGCTGTAAGACAATCAGGAGTAGTGACCACGATGGCCAATACGGAAGGGTCCCGGAGACCGAGAAAGAAGCTATAATTCATCTTCAGTTGATTTTTGTTTTAAGGAACTTTTTTTTTTTTTTTTGGTGGCATGTGGGATCTAGTTCCCTGACCAAGGATTTAACCTGGGCCCCCTGCACTGGGAGTTCAGAGTCTTAACCACTGGACCACCAGGGAAGTCCCTCCAGCTGATTATTATATGGGAATGAGGGTTTTTTTTTTTCCAAAAGATGTGGAAAATCTCGATTTTTATGTGAAAGCTTCCAGTTCTTAAATGTTGGCACAAAATTTTTCAGAAACACAAAATGAGCCAAACTCAACACATCTGTGTGCTGAAATCAGCCCATGGACCTCCAGGGTGAAGCCTCTGGACCAGATGATGTCTGAAGTCCTTTCCAATCTGGAAGGATTTGGCCTGGTGGTAGATTGTCTCTTCAATCTATGTGTTTTTGGCTCCCTGGTCTATTTCTGCTTCAGTTTAAGCAGAGTGGACGAGGGCTTAAGTGTAACTGTGTTTATAAACACCCTAAAGAATTCCATATGGTATGCCGAATGTGAAGTTGGCTTAATTTGAAAAGATTAAATGTGCTCAGGCAATTGCAGAGTTGTCTGTTTCATAAATCAATGCAATTTGTTGGTGGCAGGCCGGCAAGGGATGAGCTTTGGGAAACGCAGCTGGTGTGACCAGTAAGCCCAGTGGTAGGGACATCAGAGGCAAGTTGTGTGACAGTAGCTCTCCTGAACATTCAAACATCTTCCGCTTTGCAATACACACACGCACACGCGCGCACACACACACACACACCCTTCTCCCTTCCCCTGCCCCCATTTCGTTTCCTGCTTCTTAATTTGAACCTTATCCAAATGAAAAAGATTTCCTTTATACATTCAGGGACAATGCGGGAAGTGCTCAGCCATCCTGGACCAGCTTTCTCGACAGATAGCGGCCCTTGGAGTCATGCAGAAGCTCTCAGTTAGGAACCTGAGCGGGGGTGTAGGCCCGCCTCTGGTATTAACCAACCACAAGATCTTGGACAATCATTTCCCCTCTCTGAGCCTCACGTCTTTAGCTGTAGAATAATGGGAATGAACTTGGATGTCTTAGGTCTCCTGCACCATTAACAATACTTGTTATCTTTGATCCCCCAGGAGGCAGGAGAGGGGAAATCTCTCCTGTTTCCTCCTTTAGCATTGTTTCTGCTTCAGATGGTAGGCAGCAGCCTCTTGGCCTCATGTTTAGGCGTGGGAATGACCTTGGCTCTGCTCTTCTGCAGAGTCGCCTTAAGCAGGTGGTTGGGAAGTCTGGTGTGATGTATGGTGTAAGCTTAAGGTGGACCTGAGGCATCTATAGATCCTAGGTAAGCCTGGAGCAGAGGGCCCTCACCTTTGACTTTTCCTCTGTCATTTCTGACACAGTTTCAGGAACAGAGAGAGTGTCAAGCTCATGTAACCAGGTGTCCTGATCAATATTTCTTGACCCTTCAGAACACAAAAAAGGAAAAGAAGAGGGGAAAGGGTGTGTGAGTTAGACCTGTGGTCACAAATAACAGAAAAGCAAATCACAGTGGGTTAAACAATAAGAGGATGATTTAACTAATATGAAAAGAAACCCAGTGTTATACCAGCAGCTCCAGGAATGGATAAATCATCAACTCACTGACGTCATTAATGTCCCCAATCTCTTTGATATTTCTATTTTGTGTCAAGGCAATTCTCCTCATTGTAATGAAATGGCTGCCCCGGTTCCAGGTATCATGTCTTTGCATATCAAAGTTCCTTTTTCGTGTATCTTTCATTTTCCAGTAAGACAATCCCCTAATATTTCTTTTAAAGTCACAGTGTCTAGAAATGAGTCTCATGCCTGTGCTTAAGACCAGTCATTAACAGGGAAGTGAAATTATTGTCCTTTGTTTAGAACCCAACAATCCCGACTCACCCTGAGCTGGGGTGAGGCCCTGCCTCCTCCAGGGTGCAGAGGCCCTACACCTGAACAAAATCAGGGTCAGAATTCAAAAAAGGAGGACAGGGGACATGATTGTTAGAAAGACTACCAATAGCATATCTTTTCTTTACCTTCCTCGTCTCTACCTTGGGGCTAGGAGGGAGGAAAGAAGAAGAGTATGAAAAAAGAGGAGGAAAGAGAAAAGCAGGGGGGAGGATAAGGGGGAGAAGTAGTTTTGGAATCAAACAGACTCTGGTTTCAATCCCAGCTTTGCCATTTCCTAGCTGTGTGTTCCTGGCATGACCCCAGGCATGTCTAAGCTTGAGTTTCCTGACCTGTAAAATGGAAGTAAGGTGGGATTTCCATGAAACCAAAAGATAAGATAAATATAAGGTGCCAAGCATAATTTTTGTCACAAAATAGTGTTCAATTAATATTAGGAAGAAGAGAAATAGAAGCAGGAAAGAAGCAAGACTTTATAGAGGGCTTTACAGTGTATAAGATGTTTTCACTAATATTAGCCCCTTCGATCTGACAGTCAAGTCACAGATGGGATGTGTTTATTGTTTCTGTCTAAGGGTATTGAAGCTACAGATCAGGGACCACATGTATTATCTTGCTTAAGGTAGTAAGAGCAGGGTGCAGGTCTTCAAAGTCCAAAGCCCTAGAAATATCCAGAAAAAAAAGTGGTAAAAAATAAAAAAGTGTGTTGAGAATAAAAGCATATTATTATATTTGGAAAACACATCGTGGGGAGGGAGAAATCCTTACAATGGAAAATCGGGTTGTTGACGTCCACCTAGACTCCCAACCTCCGTCTTCCTCTATTTAGATTCAATTCAACAAGTATACTGAGCACCTTCTGTGTACAAGGCAGATGGCTGGTCTCCAGAGGATACAGAGGTGGGTGAAATACATCCTCGGCACTCAAAGAACTCAGAGTCCTGGGAAAGCATAGAGTCATTTCACTGATCTAAGCTTTTCAAAATGCAAAGTATTTGAATCAGTACTCTTTTTCTTCAAATTTTCACCTTCCAAATCTTGTAGCTATCTTGTAGCCCACAACCCCTCATGGTCAAGGCTGATACAGACTTTGTGGAGGAGACAGGTACAATGGAGCTGGCTTGGATATTCTCCGTGGTTTCTTCCAAATAGAATAGTCTGTGAGGACAGGAGATCAGCTGTGTCAGAAAGTGGTTCTGGGAGTTCTGGTGGTCTGGAAGAGGGTGGAATCTTCCTCACTGAGCCAGCCACATCTTCTCCCCAGCCCGAGCCAGAGTCAAGCCAGCTAACCCTTACCCATCAGGACTCCCACTTGGAGTGAATGGGCCTGTGCTTCACCCAGGCCTGATCTTGACTGGTCACATCTGGGCTTGGGAGCTCCAGGGTGGTGGTGTGGGGGGCGGGCAGTCTCAGTGACTCAGCCACACTCTCCAGACCCTGTTGGGCATCATCACCTGAAACGAATTGCCAGTGCTTCCCCAAAGGAGGCCCTTAATCTCTGAGACCCAATCTTCTTCCCTGTTCCAAGCAGAACCGATTCCTTTGGACTGCTGGTTCAGAGATAACTTAAGTCAGGTGTGGTGTATGTGATGATGAGACACTCTGCGGCTCCAGTGGTCAAGAGGAGTGCAGAGCTTGGGTAGCCAGGCCATGGTGACATGGGTATGAGCTGGAGGAGTGAAAGCCAAGTGGCGGGAGCAGGCTGATACCATCGGAGGGGTTGTACAGGGCTATGGGGCTGGTTTTGAACAGCAGGAGCCTCTCTTTCCCAAGGCAGCCTCGCATTTTACTTAAAGAGCTCATACTTTGGAATCACGTCTGATGACTGAGACTCTCCAAAAACCAGGGCATCAGCAAATCCAGTGCCTGGTGAAGGTCCACTTCCTGGTTCTGTCTCTTTTATAAGGGCGCTAACCCTATTTATGAGTACTCCCTCATCTTGACCCAATCATCTCCCCAAACCATGGGAGCTCAAGTGAGACCATAGGATACCATAACAAAGTAGCCCAGACAGATAGCACTCTAGTCTGGTTACAACTCTCCCCAAGAGAGGCATCAATATTGCCTGTTAGTCATTCTTCCTGTTAATACCTGGACTTTGGGGTCCATGCACTTCCTGCCTCCCCACTATAAGTCCTCAGACAATGTAGGTAGCATTTCATGTATAAAAGGAAAGCGCTGTGTTTAAATCCTTTAGAACATAGGCAACATGAGGACACGGATCTTTTGTTCTGTTGTGCGTGTGGTCACACCAAACCACAATGGAGGCTGAGGAATGTCATCTGGACTGGGATTTGGGAACCTCTGTAGCAATCAGCCCTTCTGATCACCAAATAACCCTCACACCACTTTTTCCCGTGAGGAACTATACTGACCAACTCTGTAAGGGGGACAGTTGAAAGCCTGGTCTAGTTACTCTATCCAGCTCAGTATTCCAAGTCTCTGGGGGGATATGTAATATCTCCACAAAGTCCAGATGCAGAATTTCATGTTCATTGACCTGTGAACTAAAAGGACAAGCTATCTGTCACCACCCTCCATGTACCCCACGTGCTTTGATGGAACAGGGATGGGACAAGGAAACAAGCAGTCCCATTCAGAAAAGCGCAGAGTAGAAGTCGCTGGTCCATAGTCCACGGACTGTACAATCCTGCCAAGCAAGAGATTCTGCCAGGTAGCAGGGGAATTTTCTTGATCAGACCAGAATTAAACTCCTTGGGGAAAACTCCCTCATCCATTGTTCTCTAAGGTCTATTATTCTATTGACACTGTGGGCTGTTTGTTGTGGGGTCTATCTTATGAGTGTAAGATGTTTACCAACTTTCCTGGCCTCTATCCATTAGGTACCAGTGGGCAGAGGCATCTCTGCCCCAGGTGTGACAATCAAAAATGTCTCCAGGACTCTGCTGGTGACCCAGTGGTTGAGAGTCCACCTTCCAGTGCAGGAGACATGGGTTTGATCCCTGGTGGGGGAGCTAAGATCCCACAGGCCATGGAACTACTGAGCCCGTGAGGCCAAAGCAAGACCCAGCACAGCCAAATAAATAAAAATTTAAAAAATGTTTCCAGACATTGCCAAATGTCCTATAGGATCTAATGGCTTTAGGTATGAACAAAGTCCTGTATTACGGTTTTTTGAGCAAGTCTGTCCTCTCACAATCTTAGTAGGATTCTGATCTACATTTGCCCAATTAGTTCCATGAACATAACGAAGGCTGAAGCGCTTTCCTAAACAAAAATGCTCATGAGTGATTTATTTCTTTGCATCCAAGTATTTTTTCCTACTGCATAACATAGTCTTCATTGCTATAGCTTCTAAAAGCATTTTTCTTGCCACTTGTCACTCAACACTAATTATTAATAGTTGGGCAGTGGGCAGAAAGAAAGCTGATACTGAAGATTGTTGACAAAAGGCCCTGTGATAGTTCAAAAGGCAAATCGCCAAAACAGAGCCCCATGTTTTAGGTTTACATCAGGGCACCATGCCACTTCAAGGTAAACTTCAGTTTAACTGAAGTTAAACTGTAAACTTTGGTTCAATAAGTCCCTTACAAACAAACCTTTAAGTTGTGAAATTTCAAAGATTCAAATGTGTGCCTTCCATCAATGTCAGGCATGAATGAAATTGCAGCTTCCCCTCCATCTCTTATTGTTGATGATCCTTTAGCTCTACCATCTCCCACCTCCTCTCCTATAAACCTCCTACAGTACAGTGCTATAAGCCGATTGTGTTAGTTGGGTACCTAGGCTAACTTTGTTGGACTTATGAATTTGCTCTCAGAACAGAACTTGTTCATGTGTAGGGGAATTACTGTATTAGTTAAGGAATGTTAACAGTAGTACCCCACTTCAAAGTATCCATTTCCCTATTGTTAAGATATAGAAACAGGTAATGGTCTTTTTTCCTGGCCCCCTTTCTCTCCTGTCTATCAGCGATTAGCTAGGATGGCACGTGCAAAGCTGGGTTGGCTTCTTGCTGATTAGGAAGAGAATCAGGACCTGGGGTGCTGGGCTAAGTGGAGGGCAGAGAGGAAGGTATATGAGCGGGCAAGGGGAAACTCGAGGTGGTGGAGGTGAAACCAGACGAAGCCTGGAGCAGCTTCCAGGATGGAGTGCTGATTTCTGAGGTCCAGAGTGGGTGAGACTGCACAGGCTAGGCTCATTCAAAGGGTCTAGAATGAGATGACCACAAGAAAATCACCAAGAGTTCATTAATTCCATATCAAGTAAGCCAGATGAACTCTGAACTGCTTCCAACATTCCATTTCAAACTTATATGCATGTTTTATGTTTAATAAAAGGAAATTTAAAGATAATTAATATTTCATTCTGATTAGGAAAACAGTAAATAAAAACTGAAATGAGATGAAATATTCAGCCATAGGGAAAATGTTCAGTAGACTGTGATATATACATACTATAGAAAACTGTGCCATGGTTAAATTTGTATGTACAAAGTGATACCATTTACATTAAAAAGAAAAACTCCCCACTATTGCTGTATGAAAATGTTGTTATGTAAGTAAATGTATAGGAATTGATATGAAAGGACCCACCAATCAAGCTGCTAACTGTGGCTGGGCTGAAAGGGGCAGGAAGCCTGATGGTGCAGGGTTGGGTGATAGTTAAAAGGCTTTAAAAGTAACAGTTTTCCTAGAATAGCATGTAAATAACATTTGATAAAAATTAAAAGAATGAAATGGATCTCTTTGTACTGATAGATACTGGCTTCGTATTTACCTCTGTGGGGTATGGACAGAGGGAGAAAGCATATGGGAAGTTCCACTATTAATTTTGTACTTGTCTATTCTCTCAATTTTCTAACCATGTTTATACGTTGCATTTTCTTCAACAGAGTTTTCTGCATGATAAGAGGATAAACCTCTTCCTCCTTTTTTCTTTAAATTCAACTCTATTAAAGTAAACATTCTACTTTAAAGGAACTTACATGAAGTAACGTGTGATCCTGGTTGATAATTTTGAAAATGTAAGAAAGCATAAAGAACAGACTTTAAGTCATGCGTAGTCTCTCTATCAGACACCATGTTCATTAATAACATTTTGATGATTTCTTCCAGTCTTTTTTCTTACGTCCATTAATGTTTATTTTAATAAGATTGAGTTATATTTTGTATTCTGTACTGTACTTAATAAGGTATACGGACATTTCTCATACCATTAAATATTTTTTAAACAATATAATTTGTAATCATTATATAACAGTACTATACATATATGAACATCCCCTACTATGTATACATATATAAAATCATAATTATGATGCCAATAGTTAAGCACTCACAGTATTTAGGTTTACATAAGGACTTTACTTATATTGTCTCATTTCATCCTTCCTACAGGCCCATGGGGGTAATATATCATCCCATTTTATAGATGAGGAAGCAGAGGCTCAACTAGATTATAGCTAGAATTAAGCCAAGGTGTCAAAGCTAGTGAGTGGCTAAGCCAGGTCTCTAACTCATATCTATTGTCTTTACTGCTGTGTTAAACAGCATCTACCATAATTTTTAAACCAACTTCCTTTTGTTAGATGTAGGTTTGCTTTAAAATTTTTACTATGTTAAATAACCTAGTGATGAATATCCTTGTACACATGACTTTGGCCACATCTCAGAAGTCCTTGCTTAGGTTAAATGCCTCAGGGTGGAATTACTAGGTCACAGGAGAACATCTTTCAGGTTTTGCAACATATTCCCAGACCCTTTCACAGGGGTGCTTTGGAGCCATAGGCAAACCCTTCCAAAAGAAAAGGGTAACTCTGCAGGAACAAAGAACTGCAGAGATCATGGCCCTCCTGGGTTGAGGGCTGAGCTGGAGTCCGCTGACTTTGTCTTCTAAGTGATGGCACTCAAGTCGCACCTGGCGCCTGGAGAGTTTTATTGAATTTCCCTGCAATGCCATTATGCTCGGCAAACACTGAGCCAGGCCCCTATTACAGCAGGTAAGCGCACATCTTGCTACAAGCCTCCTTTCAAGTTTCTATTATTTCAAATGTCAAATGCACTTTGCCTCAAGCCTTTTCGGCCTTTAATTTTTAAATCCACATGCATTTAATTTATTTATTGGATTTCTATAGGACTTGAGGGAAAACTTAATTCATATACTTCTGGTTCATCTTGGCTTAACTCATTTGATGGCTTAAAAAGCTTTGCTGGCTCTCTTAAATAAGAATTTTTTTGTGTGGGTGCAGCCTCTTTTCAGAGATAGGATGCTAGGGAGGGGGGATTCTCATTGAAAAGATCAGCACAAAGCTAGTAAGGTGATCAACTTGGGGAAGGGCAGGCTCCCAGGCACTCTTTAAGACATTCTGCCTGGTCAAGAAGTTACAAAACAGTACAAGTAACTGGTAAAGCAGCATCCTCTTTCTTGACCTCATTAGACTAATTTGGGAGCCCACTACTGCTATATCGATGTGCCAGGAACCTTAGGGGCACCCCAAAATTTAAAAAATTTTAAATTCCATTTCAAAATTTAGAAATGTTCTCATTCAAGAAATTAATTGGTGACATCTGAACTCCTCAATTTGTCTTTCTTACTAAGATAACTGAGTGGAGATAATTCCAACCCAAAGTAGTCCAAATCTGATTATTTTCTTAAGTCATTTCAGTCCGAAGATGTGTATGTGTGTTATTTCCATTAGGCTTTGCTCTGTTTTGTTTCTCCTTTTTACCTTACTATGGAAATTTTTAAACATTGAGAAAAGACGAAAGAGGTGTACGGTGAACGTCCCTATACACACACCCTAATCCTACAATGATTAACGTTTTGCCCTCTGTGCTTTTTCACACGCCAATCTATCTCTTTACACACCTGTCATCTCTTTATGCTTCTTAGTGAATTTCAAAGTAAGTTGCAGACACCAGTAAACTGCATTTCTAAATCTATTAGCATGCCAATATCAACTAGAATTCATTACTTAATTACATTTTTTCTTCACCAGGAAAAATTTATACAAGTAAAATGCACAAATCTTCCTTGTATCATCTAATGGGTTTTGACTAATATGCTCATTTGAGTAAGCAAATCCCACCAAGATTTATAAATTTCCTCAATTTCTAAATCCCCCATGGAATTTATTTGTGTCTTTTCGCAATTAACTCCTCCCCATCCCTTGCTCTAATTTCTATCACTATATGTTAGTTTTGCCGATTCTAGAACTTCATATAAATAGAATCATATCATATGAACTATTTACTTAGTCAAGTTGCCATGGCTTCCTGTTGTAGCTACAGGCCTCCTGGTTGAAATAAAAACTGTTTGAGGCTGCCCTTTCTTGCCTTATGTTATAAATTGGAGTTTCTCAGGAACACATTGAAAATGGAAGTGAAGGCACTAGTGGAAATAATAGCCTAGTTAATGCCTTGCTAGAATGGTATTAAATATGCTACAGAATTATTTTCCTTAATAAAGGGACAATCAGGGGGGAGGCTTGCCAGAAAAACGCCAGCTGTATTTTGGAAAGAACATGGTCCCCCTTGACTTACCATTCTGCCTGTTAGAACCACATGGGCCTGCCCTATATTCAGTGTCGCTGGGATTCTGTTCCTCTCAGTATTAACTTCCAACCAAGTCAGAGGTCGAATTAAGATTCCACTGTTCTCAGAAGATTCCGGCATACCCTTCACAACATGAACAGGAAGGTCTAAGTCCAGCTATCGTGATGTTGGAGGTGGAGCAGGTCACCAGTAGGTGGCGCTCTTCCTCTGAACCATGACCCAGAAGCGCCACCCACCCCTAGCTAAGACCAGAAACCAGCCTGCAGAGAGACCCTGCCTTCTGAAAGTGACAATGAAAGGAGTCTTTAGATGCTTCTAGTTTTAAAGGCTGCTGAGTCAGTCCTTGATTGAAGTCCTTTGAGCAAGCTGTATTCAGCCGTTTCCAGGGCCTGTTACCTTGAAACAGAAGTCAGGTTTCCTAAGACCAGAGGTTATGGGATCTTATTAAGTAAAAGCATGCTAGATGCATATCAGTGTTAATTAGTACTAAAAAGTTTGGGAAAGAAAAATCTGGGAAGGTGAATTGGAAGACTTGATAGAATCCGTATGTTAACCAGAGACATTGGGATAGTTTCACTAGGGAAGAAATGTAATTCAGTTCTTTATTCTTTTATATATTTATTCAGTACTCAGCATTAAGGAGAGAGCAGAGTACTTAATGTGTTAAAAAAAAACCCAGGCAGACCTGGGTTGAGAGAACCACTCCCTGGGTCTCAGTTTTTTCACTTGTAAAATGGACTATATACTCACATCATAGACATTTCATTCACTGATTCAACAAATATGTATTGAGTACCCGCGGTGTGCCTGTCGGCATACACTTCACTACATGAACGGGAAGGTCTAAGTCCAGCTATGGTGATGTTGGAAGTGGAGCAGGTCACCAGTAGGTGGCGCTCTTCCTCTGACCCATGACCCAGAAGTGCCACCAACCCCTCGCTAAGAGAAACCCAAGTAAGACGGTAGGCGAGAGGGCCTCAGAGGGCACACAGACTGAAACCACAATCACAGACAACTAGCCAATCTTCTCTAGGCACTGCTCTAGAGCTGTGGGCCCCGTGTGAAGAAGGCAAGGTCTCTGCTCTCATGAGGTTTCTTTGTTGTTGCTGTTCTGCCTCCAAGTCGTGTCTGACTCTCTGTAATGCCATAAACTGCAGCACACCAGGCTTCCCTGTACTTCACTATCTCCCAGAGCTTACTCAAACTCATGTCCATTGAGTCAATGATGCCATCCAACCATCTCATCCTCTGTCATCCCCTTCTCTTGCCCTCAGTCTTTCCCAGAATCAGGGTCTTTTCCAATGAGTCAGCTGTTTGCATCAGGTGGCCAAAGTATTGGAGTTTCAGCTTCAACCATCAGTCCTTCCAACAAATACTGGAGCTCTCAGGCAGGCTATATTTCTGAAGATGATTGTGCCAGTATATTCCAGCCCACATTCTCTTCTTTTTTAAAAAATTTAACTTTCTTTTTTACGTCAAGAATCCTTGCCAACAATGAAAGCAAACCAAATCATGAATAAATGCCTATATTTTAAAAAATTACTTTATTAAAGTATGATTGACATAAAATAAACTATACATATATATTACCATATGTAAAATAGATGACCAATGCAAGTTTGATGCATGAAACAGGGCACTCAAAGCTGGTACTCTGGGATAACCCAGAGGGATGGGATGGGAAGGGAGGCGGGAGGGGGGTTCAGAATAGGGGGACACATGTGCACCCGTGGTGATTCATATCGATGTAGGGCAAAATCCACCACAATATTGTAAAGTAAATAGCTTCTAATTAANACAGGGCACTCAAAGCTGGTACTCTGGGATAACCCAGAGGGATGGGATGGGAAGGGAGGCGGGAGGGGGGTTCAGAATAGGGGGACACATGTGCACCCGTGGTGATTCATATCGATGTAGGGCAAAATCCACCACAATATTGTAAAGTAAATAGCTTCTAATTAAAATAGATTCATTTCATTGAGTTAGACAAGGCTGTGGTCCGTGTGAGAAGATTGGCTAGTTGTCTGTGATTGTGGTTTCAGTCTCTCTGCCCTCTGATGCCCTCTTGCAGTGCCTACCATCTTACTTAGGTTTCTCTAACCTTGGATGTGGGGTATCTCTTCACGGCTGCTCCAGCAAAGTGCAGCTGCTGCTCCTGATCTTGAACGTGGGGTATCTCTTCTTGGCCGAGGCCTTACAAGTAACTGTGAAAAGAAGAGAAGTAAAAAGCAAACGAGAAAAGGAAAGATATAAGCATCTGAATGCAGAGTTCCAAAGAATAGCAAAGAGAGCTAAAGAAACCTTTCCTCAGTGATTAATGCAAAGAAATAGAGGAAAACAATAGAATGGGAAAGACTAGAGATCTCTTCAAGAAAATTCGAGATACCAAGGGAACATTTTATGCAAAGATGGGCTCGATAAAGGACAGAAATGGTATGGACCTAACAGAAGCAGAAGATACTAAGAAGAGGNGTGCTGCGATTCATGGGGTCACAAAGAGTCAGACACGACTGAGCGACTGAACTGAACTGAACTGAATGGAATTGCATCCAAAGCTTAGATATGATATTCTTGGCATCACTTGAGAGAACAAAAATGGGATGGACTCTGTACATGTGTTACTGTTGACTAATTGTATCCACCCACCCCAACATATGGTGAAGCCTTAACCTCCAAACGGAGAACGTGATGGCACCCCACTCCAGNTGGAATTGCATCCAAAGCTTAGATATGATATTCTTGGCATCACTTGAGAGAACAAAAATGGGATGGACTCTGTACATGTGTTACTGTTGACTAATTGTATCCACCCACCCCAACATATGGTGAAGCCTTAACCTCCAAACGGAGAACGTGATGGCACCCCACTCCAGTACTCTTGCCTGGAGAATCACACGGACAGAGGAGCCTGGTAGGCTGCAGTCCATGGGGTCGCTAAGAGTCAGACACGACTGAGCGACTTCACTTTCACTTTTCACTTTCATGCATTGGAGAAGGAAATGGCAACACACTCCAGTGTTCTTTTCTGGAGAATCCCAGGGACGGGGGAGCCTGGTGGGTGCCGTCTATGGGGTCGCACAGAGTCAGACATGACTGAAGCAAATTAGCAGCAGCAGCAGCAGTAACCCCCAAAGTGATGTGTTTGGAGTGGGGTTTTACAGGATTAATTAAGGTTAAATGAGATCTTGAGGGTAGGGCCCTGAAAGGATTGGTGTCCTTATAAGAGAAGATACCAGAAAGCTCGCCAGGTCTCTGCCATGTGAGGATGCAGTGAGGGTGGCCCCTGCGAGCCAGGAAATTAGTTTCACCAGAACCTGACCATGCTGGCACCCTGATCTCAGACTTCTAGGCTCCAGGATTGTGAGAGAGAAAGTTCTGTTGTTTAAGCCACCAAGTCTATGATATTATGGCACCCTGGGCTGATGAAGACATAGGTACTGTACATGTCCAGTTATCAAGACAGAAAGAAAACTGTTTTCCCAGTTCTGAGCTCCAAGAGTAACCCAGCCTTGCAGGTTACTTAGATAAGAGACATCCAACAACATATTAAAATTTTATAGCTGTTCGTCAAAAAGATGACCTTAAACAGTTCCTGATAAAATAGTGGATGCCTGGAAGTTGAATTACAGCTCATTGCAGAGATTTGGAGGACTAAGTCATATCGCACAGGTTCTGAGCTTCCTGGAATTTGATAAGAGGTGTGTGACAAACAGATGACAGCTAGAGTTTCCATCAGCCTCTGGGAACTGGCATGATTTCCAGCCCATATTTTCTGTGTGGCAGCCCACAGGTTGGAACACCCATGAGAGTATCGTGTGTATGTGTGTGAATCTCGCATGTGCCAATGACAGCAAAGTGATGAGCACAGCTTCAGAGAAATGTCTGATCAAGGTCACATGCATACAAAAATACCTTCAAGAGCCAGACAGGTGGGGCTGTGTGAGGAGTGGGCCCAGAGGGTGCACACCTGGTCAAGAGGAAGCAGCTGAATTTTTCAGAAGTGAAGAAACGCCCTGCAAGAATATTCTGCATGTCAAAGCCATCTACGGGCAGCATTCATCCAGAGACCCCCCACCCACCTCACCACCCCATCCTGTCCTCAGGCCTCACAAACAACGAGACTATTATTACTCTGAGATTTCCATGATCCTGTCCAAATCATGGCTAACAGTTCCAATGAAGAGAGCTGGTGATGTCCACAAAGCAACTCCTTAAAACAGTAACGACCTAGTGGGACTTTGTCACACGAGCTTAGAGAATGGATGTCTTCAACTCTGCTGTGGAGTGCAGTGCTCTCTTTGCTCTTTCATTCGCCTGGGCATGTTTCCCAGCCGTGTGCCCTTCAGCAGGGTTTCTAAATGGGTTAACAACACCTTCCCTCAAAGTGCTTGGTCAGGATATTTGTCGCTTTTTCACAGCCATGGAAAATGCACACAGGGATTGAAAGGCCCAGTTCATGCAACATTGCTCAAAGGATTTGAGGATTCCATTACTGCACAAATCCTTTAATTAAAGCCAGTTCCTCCAGGCCCCTGTTACCCGAGCCCAATCCATAGTGTCCCGGGCGACCTTGGGAGAGTTGATTAATTGACGAGTTGGCAGTGCAACCATTCCTTCAAAGATCCCAAGATATATCTGCTAAAACAAAAGTGCCCCCGGACACCGTATGGGCCTGAGTTTGCAGTGGCTCTTAAAATTTATCTGCAACTTCTCCCCGGTGTGACTAATGTCTGCTGCCTTCTACTCAGTGGCTGTTTCGACCCTTCCTCTCTGAGGCAAAGAACTCTTCAGAGAGGAGATATTTTTGGAAACTCAAGAGGGCGTTTTTGCAATTTGGCAATAAGAAGCAACATTCTCCACTGGGCCCAAGTTACAGTTGATATCAAAGGAGCCAGATTTTTGAAAAATCTCTCTGCCTTGGCTTTTCAGGGATTCAGCACTAAGCAATTATATCTGGAAGCACCAACATCTAGATTCTGCTTATCAGAAGAGCGAATTGAAGGGAACCTGGATAAGAGCAAAGTCAGGTGGGAGCATTCTTCCAAGGCAACTCTTAAGGGTGACTCTAAATGTTTCTTCTTCATAGCTCTGGGTATTCTCCCTTTGTCTTTGTCAGCATGCTATGTATCAGGCTCTAGTAAAATTGAGTGCTGACTCATCTTTTCAGAAACCTAAGAAACAAGAGAATTCAACTAAAGGCAAACTTCTAAAAATGTCTAAAGAGCAATGAGTTCTGTGCAGTTTGTCTGTCTGCTCACAAAGATGGTTCTGTGCATGTGTATTTGAGAGAAGACCATTGAAAAAAGCTGTATAACAGAAGCAGAATTTGAGTTTCTGAGGCAATCCTGGAGCAAAGCGGGAAGAAGGTGAGAGTGGGAAAGAGGAAGGAAGAGGAGGCTGGAAGGAGGCAGAAGGCTGCCTAGTTGTGTTAGGACTCCTCTCTGAACCACATCCTCCCATCTTCAGAGGATCCCACCAATCAGGTACTCCCCTGTCTTTTTTTTTTTTTTTTTCAGAACAAACAACTTTGTTGAGTATAGTTGATTTACAATGCTGTGTTAGTTTCAGGTACATGGCAAAGTGATTCAGTTATATATAAATATATACATATAAATATGCCGTGCTGTGCTTAGTCACTCAATTGTGTCCAGCTCTTTGCAAGCCCGTGGACTGTAGCCTGCCAGGCTCCTCTGTCCATGGGGATTCTCCAGATAAGAATACTGGAATGGGTTGCCATGCCCTCCTCCAGGGGATCTTCCCAACCCAGGGATCGAACCCAAGTCTCCTGCACTGCAGGTAGATTGTTTACCATCTGAGCCACCAGGGAAGCCCCCAGTTTTACATATACGTATATATAATTCCCTTTTCAGGTTCTTTTCCATTATAGTTTATTACAGGATATTGAATTTAGTTCCCTGTGCCATACAGTAGGTCTTTGTTGTTTATCTCTTTTATATATAATAGTGTGTATCTGTTAATCACAAACCCCTAATTTATCCCCCACCAGATGGTGATTGCAGCAATGAAATTCAAAGATGCTTACTCCTTGGAAGGAAAGTTATGACCAACCTAGACAACATATTAAAAAACAAAGATATTACTTTGCCAACAAAGGTTCGTCTAGTCAAGGCTATGGTTTTTCCAGTGATCATGTATGGATGTGAGAGTTGGACTATAAGGAAAGCTGAGCACTGAAGAATTGATGCTTTTGACCTGTGGTGTTGGAGAAGACTCTTGAGAGTGCCTTGGACTACAAGGAGATCCAGCCAGTCCATTCTAAAGGAGATCAGTCCTGGGTGTTCATTGGAAGGACTGACGTTGAAGCTGAAACTCCAATACTTTGGCCACCTGATGCAAAGAGCTCACTCATTTGAAAAGACCCTGATGCTGGGAAAGATTGAGGGCCAGAGGAGAAGGGGACAACAGAGGATGAGATGGTCGGATGGCATCATCGACTCGATGGACATGGGTTTGGGTGGACTCTGAGAGTTGGTGATGGACAGGGAGGCCTGGCATGCTGAGGTTCATGAGGTCACAAAGAGTTGGACATGACTGAGTGACTGAAATGAATTGACCCTTCCCCAAGTGCTCTTTTAAAAGCCAAATACATTCCAGGGCCCCACATGACCCAGTCTCAAGTTGATGTCATGGGCAAAGTAATACGTTATGCTAGCCAAGGTGAGTACCTAATTCCAAGCTTTACTTGGATGCCTGTAATCTCATATAAGGAAATGCAGTTTGTAAACCTCATGAGAAGGACTACAGAGCTATAGAGTGATGCTGAAAGCATGGACCTTGGGTCAGGCAGCCTGAGACTCTGAACTTGGTCCTGCCACTTACAGGCTGTGAAATCTTTGCTGAATCACTTAACCTCTCTATGCTCTGCTGTGCTAAGTTGCTTCAGTCCTGTCCAACTCTGTGTGACTCTTTGGACTGTATCCTGTCAGGCTCCTCTGTACATGGGATTCTCTGGGCAAAAATACTGGAGTGGGTTGCTATGCCTTTCTCCAGGGGATCTTCTGACCCAGGGATCAAACAGCGTCTCTTAAGTGTTGGGAAGCCGGTGCTTTAGGTCTCTCATCTGTAAAATGAGGATGATTGCACTACCTACTAATTAGGTGATGAGAGTGAAATGAATTAACCTTTGTCAAGCCCTCAAAACAGTACCTGACACATAAGAAAAGCTACATCAATCTTGTAAATAAATAGTAAAAATAGTAAGTAAGTAACTACATGTTAGGATCCACTTTCTCTGATACTCAACTCAAAAGAGTGTTTCTAATTTTCCTCTGTCATTTCTTTTTCATCACTTTCTTACTCTTTTCTTTTACTCTCTCTCTTTGAGAAAAAGCTCTGCCTTTCCTGATGCAATCCCCACTTTTGTCGACTCATCTCTTCCCAACCCAAAGAGTACCCAGATCTGCCTGCAAGGGGCCTGGAAGGGGTTGGAAAGGATAAGACAGAAAAATGCAGAGTAAAACGTGTCAGAATTTGCCCCGTTAACTGAGGATGAGAAGGTGGGGAAAATGCCATGAATTTGTATTCTCAGATAATATTTTCCTCTTATGTTTGATTTGAGTGATCACATAGAGGGGACTGAGGAGGGTGCTGAGTTTCATTTCACATCAGGCAGCAGATGGGAGGCAGCATGAGAAGGTTATGGAACCTGAAGGCAACCTCAAGAACCTAAGGTCACCCAGGAGTTCACAGAATCCTTGGCAACTTTTGACTTGCATAGGCTCTGGCGCTGCAGGAAGTGTAATCCAATTTCTTTAACATCTTGAGTAGGAAACATGAAGTACTATCAGTACACAGAAAAATACAGAGTAGGTTTCTTATAAAGGGAGGCAAACATTTATCAGAACTCTTATAATAAGAGGGAGATGGATGGCTAGTGTTTAAGATCTTAATCTGTTGTACAGGAAGAAGAACAATTTATTAGGTTAAATAATAAGTACATAAGATCTATTTGGTGTATATAAGATGGTTTGCATATAGCCATACATATATGAATACCTATATTCATTTTTACACATAATGAACCATATGCTTGTGGAAATGAATATATTCAATAAGGAGAATATAAAGGAATATGTTTGGCTAGTTAGACATGTGAGCAATATGGTGAAAATGTGTAAGACTCTACAGTCTGGCAACCACAAGAGGAAGTGAGTTCAGGACCCAGGTGGAGACTGATCATGTGGGTTAGTGGTCGCAGTTAAGAATGAATGGTACCAGCTTCAGTGCTGGTTGTCCTGATAATCATGTTCCTCTGCTCACTCTAGTGACATTATAATGAGCAAAATCACATACAAAAAAGGTAAATGGAAAGGGTGGGAGAAGACAAGAAGCTGAGTGACTGGCCTAAGACATTGAGTTGTGAGCTTGAATGTGGCTACTGGTACTTCTTCTGGCCTGAACAAATCCAAGGTGAAGAAACCAAGTGCCTTGGTTTTTTTTTGCCACAGCTAAGCTGAAGCATCCAGAGACCAGAGGCAGATGTAAGTTGTCTACAAATGTGAGTCTTGATTACTCTTCCTGCTGCAGCCTATAACGAGGGACAGAACACCCAGGGTGACGGGCCAGGGTGGGGGTTGGATGGAGGGAGGNGTCCTGTCTTCCTTCTAAACACCACTGGGACCTGTCTGTGTATGCCCATTTGTTCATCTATTTGCCAGTTATTTTCACCCCTCGCACATTTCCATTTCTGTTTTTTTTTTTTCCTTCTGAGGCCACTGCTTTGGATGTGAAACTGCCCTTAGTTAAACTTCAGCCCTGTCTCCAACCACCTGTGTATCTTTTGAGCCTGTTTCTGAGCCTCTGTTTCCTTATCAGTCAATTGGAGAGTAATGCTTTCCGTTTTTCTTTTGAGAGATGTTTAGTGAGGAGTCAGGAAAATAACGAAAGCACAGCACCTCGTGTACAGGGGGTACTTAATAAATGTGATTTATTAATGAAACAATAACACATTTATATTACCATCACTACTACTAGTGTATATTTCTCTAGTGATTTAGTTCGTTAAAAAAAGGTCAAGGGAATTTCATATAACATCGCTTCAACTGCTAGAAATTAGGTATTATATCCCTCAATTTTATTTCAGATGAAATGTGATATACTTGAGATCACTGAGGACAGAGGTTGGCCAACGATGGCCAGTGGACCAAAGCAACTCATTGTCTGCTTCTGTAAATAAAGTTTCCCTGGGACTTGACTGTGTCCTCAGTTATACGTGGTCTGTGGCTGCTTTTGTATCACGAAGGCAGGGTTGAGAGGTTCAGGCTTGCAAAGCCTGAACGATTTCCTCTCTGTCCTTTTACCAAAAAATTTGGCTGACCTCTGACGGGTTGTAAGTGGTGGAACCAGGACTGAAATGATATACATGTCTACCAAAGCTCAAACCCAGGGCTAGCCTGGGAACATTTCTCTAAATGGCAAGAAAAAAGGTGGCAGCACGTGGAAAAAAACTGCAGATGTGTTTTGTGTGTGTTTTTAATTAACCTTAACCATTTCTTTGCATTCCTTAGGCAGGATTCACGATGTACACAGCAGTGTCCTAGAGAGAGAGCTTAAGGAAGTTCCGAATTTAGACCCCAGGGCAATCCCTTGAATTAGAGCCCACCCGGCAAGCTCACCCTAATTTCTCTTTTCCCTATCCCAGCCCCAGCCTGCACTGAGTAGCACTCTCAGAGGCTGGCAGTATGACGGGGCTGTTGAAGGGCTGTTGAAGGGTTCTGTGCTCTGATCCCACAGGCAGGAAATCCAGCTCCTCAGCCCGCTACCCCCCAGTACATATTTCCCAAGAGCCTGCTCTGTGCTGAGCCCAGTCCTGGGTGCTGGGGTGACACCAGTATGTATCACCCAGGGTGACAGGGCATGGTGGCACCAGGGTATGGTGAACTCTGGTGCCAACCCTCAAGGAGCAGAGCGGAGGAAAGGGATCAGAAAGTGAAACAATGCTAGAATAGGGTAAATTATCTGGGGAGGGTAGGCGTTTAGTAGGTCTGGAGTGCCAATTTGAGAGGGAAGCTAGGAGAAGCGGCCAGAAATGAAGTGTGGAAAGAAAAGGGCCTCACATCAGACTCTGAGGAGTCTGGATGACTTCCTGGGGGCAGGGAGGAGCCCTTGAGGGTTCAAAGCAGGGCGTGCCCTCAGGCCTGCCCTTCCTACCTGCAGGGCACCACCTATACCCCATTGCTCTCACCCTAGTCTCTGCCCCACTCCGCTCCATCTGCAAATCACTCCCTCAGGCCTGGTGATGTGTATACTGCTCACGGCTCTGCCTTCAGGAGAATGCACCCAGGGAAGGCTCCTGTGCACGCCCAGAAGGGGCTCACGGTGGAGCATCAGGAATACAGGGTCCTGGGTGTCTGGATTACCGTCTAGAATTTCGTGTGCATGCACCCAGGGCATCTCTGCACACAGAGGGAGACAGGACAAGAAATACAGGATTCTAATGAAAGCTGGTGCCTCTCTGAGGAAGTGAGCTCTGAAGGGTGGCTATGGGTCAGCCAGTAAAAGATGGTGAGGAAGGAGGTGAAGGTGAGAGGAGATGGGCAGGGAACAGCATTCCAAACAGAAGGAAGGAATGCTGGGAGGAAGACACAGTGATGTCTGCCCATGTTCTCCCTGGCAGGAGTGACAGAAGAGGGTGGCAAGTAGCAAACTGAGGCTGGCGCCCCGGCTGTATAGGGCATTAGTGTACAACTCTGTGTGTGCATGTGTTATGTGCATGCATGTTTATACACACATACATGGGGGAAGGGCAGATAGGAGATCCCTTTCCAAGTGCTACACATAAGGTTGCACATCTCCCCAGCAAGTCAAGGGGTTGTCAGCCTCCATACTCACCCCCTCTTTCCTGTGTGAGGATGTAAACGTACAGAAAATAATTCAATCTTGATGAGTTGAAGATAAAAAATAATAGTGACACACACGCATGTGCCCAAAGCAAATTGAGAAAGAACTGCAAACTTCTTTTCATCCCACATAGTGAAAACAGTTTGGTCTCTGACCCAATGGGGCATCTGAAATGCAGGCAAAAGCAACATAACTTAGATGCCAATCATGCTGTTTTTAATGAGTTCTTCAGACATTTGCGTTCGAGGCTGAGATAGCCCCAGAGGACCCCTGTGTCAGTTATCTATTGTTGGAACATTGTGGATACTCTCTTTGCGCAAAACAGGGCCCACTTCCAAAGAGATATTATGTTTTCCCCATCAATAAAGCTTGATTTTTATGGGCATTTAAAATCACACTAGCAAGACCCATTGGTAGGTGTTGAACAGGCTCCAGGATGGGAGCCTGCCAGTGTTCATCATCTTCATAAGCTCAAATGCCCTAAAATGTTGCCCTTGAGGATCTTCCCAGAAAGACCAGCCTTGCTAATTCTTCAATACACTTGAAGTAAGAAAGATTCTTCTGAAGAGTGCAAAGCATTTTGGAAAGAGCAGTACCCTTCCCTCGGGGTGCTGTCTGACCCCCCTTCAGTTTAGTTTGCCTCATTCAATGGCAACTTCTACTTCCTCTCCTTGCTGTCAATCCTCTTGATTTTGCTTTTACCATTAACACCATTTTTAATATGGGTATGGTGCAAGGCCTAAGATTAAGGTTTCATATTATAGGCTGCCTTGGCATTGATAAAATCAGGAGGTCCTCAAACGGCTTAACCCCAAGGTTCTGCAGTCCATGGGGGCGCAAAGAATCAGACACGACTGAACGACAGCAGCCAAGGTTCCCACTCTGCTGCTGGAGACCAGGTCTCTTAGCCCTGTTAAACAGACCAGGTGTAGTTCTTGCTTTTCTCTCAGTTCCTTGTGGGCCCAAAGATTTATTCAAACAAGCTTACTGTATCCTTCCTCTGGAACCAGGGGCACTTCACCATTTTGACACTACAAAGCCTGCTGCCCACATCCCCTGGTGGTTCACTCTGTTCCCTAGTGCAACCCCCTCACGCCCCTGCCTGGTGCAGCTGTTTTTGGTTGGAATTGTTGCACATTCTGAATTACTGGGATGTAACTAGAAAGCTTTTCTTTTCGAATTTAATTTATTTATTTGCCTATGCTGGATCTTTGTTACTACACTCGGGCTTTCTCTAGCTGCCGAGAGTGGGATCTGTTCTCTACTTGTGGCGGCTTCTCTTGTTGCGGAGCACAGGCTTTAGGCACGCAGGCTTCAGTAGTTGTGGTGCATGGCCTTACTTGCTCCATGATGTGTGGGAACTTCCCAGACCAGGGATTGAACCCATGTCCCCTGATTGACAGGTAGATTCTTAACCACTGGACTACCAGGGAAGTCCTAGAAAACTTTCCTATTGTCCATCTGCTCAGTGCTCCTTGACACCGAGGGGATTCACCTAGATTGTTTTATGGATATCATCCTTAAAATTCCTTAGAAAATATTTCTATGGTAAAAATAATATAGCTCCACTATAAAAAAGATAGAAAATTCATACAAGTATTCAGATGAAATTAAAAATCATCCATAACTTTATGCATCTAGAGACTGGTCACTAACATTTTTCCTTTTGGGTTTTTCTCTGTACATTTAAAAATATAGTTTATATCTTATGTATATATGTTATTTTTGTCCTCATTTTAAAGTTAGTATTATATCATAAACATGTACATATGCTATTAATGATTTCTGTAAACATTTTTTAATGGCTGCATAATAATCTGCGTATTTTTCCTAATGATTGTCTGAAAACTATTTTGGTTATCTATTATTATATAATTTATCATATCATTTATTATAAGTAATACTGGGATAGCAAATGAACACATCTGATGCCCAGCTTTGTAGATCTGGGTCTCTTATCAAAAATAACTATCTTTTATCAAGTGATATCACTTATATGTGAAATCTAAAAATAAGATAAAAATGAACTTATTTACAAAACAGAAATAGAGTCACAGATGTAGAAAACAGAACAAACATAGTTACCACGGGGTCAGAGAGAGAGGGATAAATTGAAAGTTTATACACACCGCTATATAAAATAGTTAGCTAATAAGGACCTAACATATAGCACAAGGAACTCTACTCAATACACTGTAATGGAATATATGGGGAAAAAATCCGAAAAAGAGTGGATATATGTATGTGTATAACTGATTCACTTCGCTATACACCTGAAACTAACACAACATTGTAAATCAGCTATGAAAGTCAGAGTGTTAGTCACTCAGCTGTCTCCGACTCTTTGCAACCCCGTGGACTGTAGCCCGCCAGGCTCCTCTGTCCATGGAATTCTCCAGGCAAGAATACAGGAGAGGGTTGCCATTCCCTTTTGCGCAGGTATAATCCAATAGAAAATTTTTAAAAAGGAAAAAAAAAAAGATAATTGTTTCCTTGATGAGTTTCACAATGAAAGGTCATGGTTACCTCATGTGGATAAGGAAACTGCTCCAAGTCTTACAGGATAGGGTTTGGTAAACTGTCTCCTCTAGGCCCAGTCCAGCCAGCTTGTTTTTGTAAATACAGCCTGACTGGTCACAGCCATGCTCTTTGCAACCATGTTGTCTATGGCTGCTTTCATGCCGCAAGGGCAAAGTTGAGTCATTTAGACTTGCAAAACGTCAAGTATTTACTACTGACTCTTTCCATAAAAAGTTGGCTAATTCCTGATACTAGAATGTCAGGGACGTCTCACTGAAAACCCTACAGCCCTAAACCATGCATTTTAAAATGTCTTCCTTTAAATTGTGATATTAAAAACAAATATAGAGGAAGTTAGCATGCAATAATAAAACAGACAAAATCCAGTAAATCTCCAAATGTAGGCTTTATGGGTGTACCCAATTCCACTCCTTCCATCCGCCTATCCTCTATTTTAGAATTTTAGCCAGGCCCAGGAAAAGATTGATAAAACAGAACAGAAACTCAGACAGAATAAGATAGGAACAGTAACTTTATCATAATAAATATGCCACCAAAGATTAGTGGAGAAGAAAAGTATTGCTCTGCATTTGGTGTTGGCATATGGTGTGAGGTAGGAATCTGATTCATATTATATACAAAAATGAACTTCAGATTAATACCTAACTGTGAAAGGCAGCTCGTAGCTGCCGCGAGCAGTGCACTAAAGTGCAGGCAGCTGAGAGGAGCAGAGGTCAGAGGTGGCGGCTGGGGGGAGCCACCTCGTGTCTGAGATCCGGGGCAACAGCCCAGGGGAGCTACCCCGCGTCCGAGGCCAGGGGCGGTGGCCGGGAGGAGCCACCTGGTGCTTGAAGCCAGAGGTGGCGCCCAAGGTCAGAGGCGGTGGCCGGGAGGAGCAACCCAATGTCCAAGGAGCTGTGGCTGCGTGGGCGAAGGAGGGCCTAGAAGAGCTATCCCCTGTTGAAGGCCAGGANCATTTCCTTCTCCAATGCATGAAAGTGAAAAGTGAAAGGGAAGTTGCTCAGTCATGTCTGACTCTTTGCAACCCCATAGATTGCAGCCCACCAGGCTCCTCCGTCCATGGGATTTTCCAGACAAGAGTCCTGGAGTGGGGTGCCATTATGGGGGCTAGTAAGTGCCAAAAGTGACATGGTGAGTCAGTAAGCTGGAGACCTGGGAGAACGTATGGTTTAGTTCTGGTCTGAGTGTGGAGGCTGAGGACCAGAGGCAATGGTGTAGATCTGGTCTGAAAGCCAGTGGCCCAAGATTCAGGAAGAACTCACGTTTCAGTCTGAGTCCAGAGGCAGGAAAAAAGTCGATGTCCCAGTGTGAAGGCAGTCAGCTAGAAGAATTCTCTCTTACCTGGGGAGAAGGTTGCTCCTTTTGTTTTATTCAAGCCTCCAACTAATTGGAGGCTCACCCACATTGGGCTTCCCAGGTGGCGCTAGTGGTAATGAACCCACTTGCCAATGCAGAAGATGTGGATCTTATCTCTGATCTGGGAAGACCTCCTGGAGGAGGGTGTGGGAACCCACTCCAGTACTCTAGCCTGGAGAATCCCATGGACAGAGAAGCCTGGTGAGCTACAGTCTATGGGGTCACAAACAATCGGACACAGCTGAAGTGACTTACCATGTACGCACGTACCCACATTAGGGAGGCAATCTGCCTTACTCTCATTTAATTTCATCCCCAAACACCTTTTCAGAAACACCCAGAATGATGCTTGACTATTTAGGCAACAAGACCCAATCAAATTAATCATCACATTCCCTTTCTGCCTAATGTATATTATGAGTTGAGCGTGTTTCACTAAAAACATAAGCTGAAGTCCTAAACTGCAGGTTACTTCAGAAGTTGATCTTGTTTGGGAATGATGTCATTGTAGATGTAAGAAGTTAAGATGAGGTCATACTGGAGTCTGCTGTTGCTGCTAAGTCACTTCAGTCATGTCCGACTCTGTGCGACCCCATAGACGGCAGCCCACCAGGCTCCCCCGTCCCTGGGATTCTCCAGGCGAGAACACTGGAGTGGGTTGCCATTTCCTTCTCCAATGCATGAAAGTGAAAAGTGAAAGTGTGGTGGACCCTAATATAGTACAACTGGTGTCCTTATAAAATAAGGCAAATTTGGACATAGATACAGAGAGAATGCTGAGTGATGGTGGAGGCAGAGACTGAAAGTATGCAGCTGAAGCCAAGGACCTCCAGGAAATTTTTAACCCCAGAAGCCAAAGGCATGGCATATTCTTCATCAAAGCTCTCAGAAAGAACTAACCTAGCTAACACCTTGTTTTCTGATTTCTGGCCTCCAGAACTGTGAGACAATAATCTTCTGTTGTCTTAAGCCATTCAGTTTGAGACATTTTGTTTTAACAGCCCTAGGGAACTAACCCAGTGTGTGAAGGTGTGACGCCTGGGGCTGCTGGACCATCCTGCTCACGGAGATGAGTGGGGTTCACAGACACACTGAGGAGCAGAGTGTAGAGTTGGAAAAACCTGGGTCTTTGATAAATTTGTTGAGCTTCTGAAATAACCAGCTCAGAAAGCTCCCTTTCTCTACACTTGTAATATGAGGTACTACATACCCTTATTGTTTCAACCATTTGGGATTGAGTTTTCTGATATATGTCGACAAGTGCATCTGACTGATGGATGGATCTCATAGCCTCATAGTTGAGACATATTTTGCCTTCTGTGTTTCTTGTCTTAGTGAAAGGCATTACCATCCATCCAGGTGCCAGAGTTTCCCAAAGGAGAAATTTGGTAGTCATTCTTGATGCCTTCCTTTTTCTCATCCCCCAGCTTAATCATTCATCAGATCCCGACAACATTACCTCTTTATTGGCTTTCAGTTTGCCAGCCATCACTGCCTTGGTACTGTCCTCCCACAACATCTTAACTGGACTCCATGTGGTCAAATCCTGATCAACTTAAACCATTATCCTCATCAGGGCCAGACTGATATTCTGCATATATTCTGGGTGGTGCTTAAAGCCTGAAATGGATGGAAACTGACCAGACCATGCCCTCTGCATATGATAGTTTCAGAGTCTCTTATCTCCTGGCAGATTTTAAAAGCAGATCATACCCCTTGGTCCCTCATTTTTTTCCCATACCCCAAACCACATCACTTGCTCATTTCTATCAGTGTATTTCATAAGTTTCATTCTGTATTACTAACCCTAAATATAAATAGAATTGTTCAAAGGAGACTGTTCTGTTCTTAAAGTACTTAGTGACATATGTATAAGCTCTGCACGGTGGAACTAAGGGCAGGGCTCTTTCTTGCACCTGAACATAAATGTAAAAAGATGATCCATTTTTGAGTGGTATGAGACTTCAGCTTATTTGTAATTAACTTCCTTCAAGACAAAGTTCAAGCCCAAACTCCTTAGCACAGTATTCATTGTCATTCATGATCGAGCGTCTGGTCGCTGTTTCAGCCTTATCTTTTATCACGTGACCTATGATCAGACTTGAAACCATTGAAGTTATCATTCTCTCTCTTGCCTCAGGATCTTTGCATATGCAGTTCCCTCAAGATGAAATGTGTTAACCAAGCATTCCAAGAATGGAGACCTGGTGAAGGAAATAAATGTTTATTTGGGGTTTGTTAGGATTGCAGCCCAGGAAGTAGAAATTCAAAGAAGCTCACCTTGAATTATGTTTGGCTGAAGGAAAGTTATGACCAACCTAGATAGCATATTAAAAAGTAGAGACATTACTTTGCCAACAAAGGTCCGTCTAGTCAAGGCTATGGTTTCTCCAGTGGTCATGTATGGATGTGAGAGTTGGACCGTGAAGAAAGCTGAGCGCCGAAGAATTGATACTTTTGAACTGTGGTGTTGGAGAAGACTCTTGAGAGTCCCTTGGAGTGCAAGGAGATCCAACCAGTCCATTCTGAAGGAGATCAGCCCTGGGTGTTCTTTGGAAGGACTGATGCTAAAGCTGAAACTCCAGTACTTTGGCCACCTCATGCAAAGAGTTAACTCATTGGAAAAGACTCTGATGTTGGGAGGGATTGGGGGCAGGAGGAGAAGGGTACGACAGAGGATGAGATGGCTGGATGGCATCACTGACTCGATGGGCGTGAGTCTGAGTGAACTCCCGGAGTTGGTGATAGACAAGGAAGCCTGGCGTGCTGCGATTCATGGGGTTGCAAAAAGTCGGACACGACTGAGCAACTGAACTGAACTGAACTACAAAATGGGGGAAACTTATAAAGGTACCTCCCACTCCCTGCCAAGATTGTATAAATTGTTTGTCAAGAATTAGGGTTGGAGCTGGCAAGAAGTAAAGGTGCTTGTTAAGTCAGGAGTGGTTGTAGTTCTAAACTTTGAAACTTTGAAGGATGTTGCAGCTAGCTGCCACTAGGAGATACTGGTTTTGAAAATGGCTGATGGTATCCTTGAGTTTGATACAGTTCAGAAAATTCAAATTCTCAACGATGTAGGAATGTGTCTGAAACCACATCCACAATGGCCCGTGGGGTCTGTTTTCAATGCCTGAACCACAGTTACTCCATTTTGATTTTTGAGAAATCTTAAGTATGTCATCAAATGCTACTCAGCTCTCTTGGCTGATTCATCCTTCAGGTCTGAACTGCACCACTCCCTCCTTCTCCAGGTGACCTTTTCTGACACCTTGCTATGGTTTGGTTGGGTATTTTCAGATTCTAGAAACAATACTGGCACTCAGGGAAATGTGGCCTGAAAAGCCCCTCATTGTTGTGGCAAAATCACTGGAGAGAGAGTGAAGAGACCTAAGTTCCTGTCTCAGTGTCTGCCACTGAGGAAGCTGTGGGGCCTCGGGGAAGTACCTTCTCCTCTTGTGAGGGTCAGTTTCTCTGTCTTTTGAATAAGGAAGTAGGACTATGGTTAGTAGCTTCCAAACTACATCCTTCAGAGCCTAACAACTCTGCAGACACGGCCCAGGTAGGGAGCAAAGGGAAGGAGAGACAGTCCCTGGATCCTGTCTTCCCATCTCCTCAGGTCTTACTGTATCTGCTTCACATACTGTGATTTTATCAGAACTGGGGGGGAAGAGAGGAATTAAGAGCTCAAAAATGTTAGAAAACCAGTGATCTTTATAATTACAGTTTCATTCAGGGCTTCTCTGGTGGCCCAGTGGTAAAAAAATCACCTGCCAATACAGGAGACACAGGCATGATCCTTGATCCCGGAAGATCCCACATATCTTGGAACAACTAAATCCATGCACAGCAACTACTGAGTCTGTACTACAGAGCCTGGGAGCCACAACTATTGAAGCCAGTGTTCCCTAGAGTCTGTGCTCTTCAACAAGAGAAGCCACTGCAATGAGAAGCCCATTGCTTCTAGAGTAGCCCCTGTTGCTGCAACTAGAGAAAAGCCTGCAAGCAACAATAGAGACCCAGCACAGCCAAAATAAATAAATAGACAAATTTTATAAAAGTCTCATTCAGTTCACAGGTTATGTTGTAACACAGGACGATGAAGAGAGAGAGATGGTTGTGGAAACAAAGGTGGTGATGCCAATGTCTATGGGAGGAAGCGGGGAGAGCCTGGCAACCCAACAGATCTCTTTGCTCCAGCTTGCACAGAAGTGACAGGCTCTGGGAGAAGACTGGACATTAGGAGTTTGGAGTCCAAAGCTTGGGTCTTTGGGATTTCAGAAAAGTGGCTTCTAACCTCAAGCAAACAATCTGTTTCTTGTCTCTACATATTGCCCTTTTCTGAACATTTGAAATTATAAAATATATAGTCTGTTGTGTGTGGCTTTTTTCACTTCATGTAATGTTTTTGAGGTTCATCTACATTTTAGACTTATAGGCTGTGCAAAAGATTTCCAGTCTGATGAAGGATGAAAATATGACCCAGAGAGGCAGTAACATATGAGGAACTTCATTGCATGGTGCTTTAGCTTGCACTGGAGAGGTCTCATCTTTCAGGATGAGACCATCCAGAGACTTACGGCTCTGGGGTCATGATCTAGAAGAGGAGGGGAGCAAGGGAACTAATCGAGAGCTGGATCAGAAAAGGGGCTGGTGTGTTTAGGTAATGTTACTCCACAGTGCCTGGCAATCTCCAGGTCAGACAGATGGAGAACAGCAGTTTGGGGTCTTGGGGCCCAGGGCATACCTTTTTGATTGCTAGCAGATAGGGGGTGAGGTTAAGTGGAGCATACACATCCCCTGGAGAAGAAAATGGCAACTCACTCCAGTATTCTTATCTGGAAAATTCCATGGACAGAGGAGCCTGGTGGGCTACAGTCCATGGAGTTGGATACAACTGAGCTACACACACATTACACATTGTACACACATCAGGGGATTTTAAGTTGCTAAAAATCTGCTTGTTTGGAATATTTTTAGGATCACTGGATCCATAACCATTTGAGTTTCATCAGGCTAATAGGTTTCATTTGGCTAATAGGTTTCATCCGGCTAATAGTTTCATTTGGCTAATAGGTTTCAGTCTGAAGAAATAAACACCCTAGGGACCAACAGACACTGGCCATATTTGGCTCATTTACACAACAAGCATATATCACTGTTGCATCTCTTTTCTTTTCTTTGTTGAATTGTATTCCATTGTATAGATATACCACATTTTGTTTATCCATTCATCAGTTAATGAACATGTGATTGTCTATTACAAATAATATTGCTATGAGCATTCATGAACATGTCTGTTTGTTGGGGTATGTTTTCATTTTGCTTGGGTAGTCTCCTGGGAGTGGTTTAGCTTGGTCAAATGACAACTTTTTTAAAGAAACTGTCAAGCTATTTTCAAAGCAGCTAGATACATTTTACATTCCTGCCAGCAATGTATGAGGGGCTTAATTTCCCCACATCCTTGCTAACATTTGTTATTGTCTATCGGTAGGTCAGTCAGTTGCTCAGTCGGGTCCGACTCTTTGCGACTCCATGAATCTCAGCACGCCAGGCCTCCCTGTCCATCACCATCTCCCCGAGTTCACTCAGACTCATGTCCATCAAGTTGGTGATACCATCCAGCCATCTCATCCTCTGTTGTCCCCTTCTCCTCCTGCCCCTAATCCCTCCCAGCATCAGGGTCTTTTCCAATGAGTCAGTTCTTCACATGAGGTGGCCAAAGTACTGGAGTTTCAGCTTCAGCATCATTCCTTCCAAAGTACACCCAGGACTGATCTCCTTTAGGATGGACTGGTTGGATCTCCTTGCAGTCCAAGGGACTCTCAAGAGTCTTCTCCAACACCACAGTTCAAAAGCATCAATTCTTCAGCACTCAACTTTTTTCACAGTCCAACTCTTACATCCATACATGACCACAGGAAAAACCATAGCCTTGACTAGACGGACCTTTGTTGGCAAAGTAATGTCTTTGCTTTTTAATATGCTATCTATGTTGGTTAGACAATAATTAGTGCAAATAGTTGGTGCTAAGTGGTGTCTACTTGTGATTTTAATTTGCCATCCCCTGAAGACTAATGATGTTAAGCATTTAAAAAGAAATATATAAACAGAAAATTTGCCATTTGTCCATTTTAAGTTATAATTCAGTGGCATTAATTACATTCTCACTGTTGTACAACCATCACCATTATCTTTTAAAAAAATATTCATTCGCTACATTGGGTCTTCGTTGCAGCACACAGACTCTCTAATTGTGGCATGCAGGCTTAGTTGCCCCTCGGCATGTGGGATCTTAATTCCCCAACCAGGGATTGAACCCATGTTCCCTCTGCTGCAAAGTAGATTCTTAATTACTGGACCATCAGGGAAGTCCTTCTGTGAAGCATTTGAAAATGGGCTTATTAGTGATTCATTTCTTGGTGACATGTCTATTCAGATCTTGTGTCCATTTAAAATTGAATTGTCTTCCTTATTTATTATGTTATTTATTCTGGATACAAGTCTTTTACCAGATATGCAGCATGTAAACATTTTCTCCAAGTCTACGACTTGCTTCTTCATTTTCTAAATAGCTTCTTTTGAAACACAAAGATGTTTAATTTGATGAAATCTGATTTGTCAGTTTTTTTTCTTTTATGGGTTGTACATTTGGTGTTGTATCTAAGAACTCTTGTCTAACCCAGGGACACAAGGATTTATTCCTATTTTTTCTTTCTTGAAGTTTTATAGTTTTACCTCTTAGACTAAAGTTTAGTTATAACCCAATTTCAATTAATTTTTATGTATGGTGTGAAGTATGGATATTCTTTTGTCATGTGAATATTCAATTGTCCCAATGCTATTTGTTGAAAAGACTATCTTTGTCCATTGAATTGACTTGGCATCACTTTCGAAAATCAATTGACCATAAATAGGTCTTTATTTCTAGACTAAATTCTGTTTAATTTAAATCTATCTGTCTTCTTATACCAGTGTCAAATGTCTTGACTACTATAGCTTTATAGTAAGTTTTGAAGTGAAAGTTCTGCCACATTTTTCTTCTTCAAAATTGATTTTGCTATTCTGACTTTTGCCTTTTTATATAAATTTTAGAATCAACTTGTTAATTTCTGGAAAAATAACTCCCAGATCTTATAGAAATTATGTTGAATCTATAAATTACTATGGGGATAACTGACTTCTATAACAACTGTCTTCTGATCCATGAACATGGAATGCTTCTTCATATGTTCAATTCTTATTTCTTTCAGTAATGGTTTCTAATTTACAGTGCACAAGTCTTACACTTTATTGGTTAATCTATTATTAAATATTTTACCTCTTTTGAGGCTGTCATGAACTAAATTGGTTTTTAAAAAATTTTTATTGGACTATAGTTGATTTACAATGTTGTACCAGTTTCTGCTGTAATGAAATTGTTTTTTTAATTTCATTTTGTGGATTGTTCGTTACTGTTCTGCAGAAATACAATTGAGTTTTGTATATTGATCTTATATCCTGGACCTTGGTATACTCATACATCATTTCCAGTAGTTTTAAAAGAAAACTGTATGGATTCCTTAGAATTTTCCTTATACAGGATTAAGTAATCTTCAGATAGAGACTATTTTACTTCTTCCTTTTAATCCAGATAGTTTTAATTAAAAAATTTTGCATTGATTCGCTAGCTAACTAACATTCCCTAGCTAACAGTAGTGTTGCTATACTCAGTCATGTCTGATTTTTCGCAACCCCATGGACTGTAGCTGCTGTTCAGGGAATTTACCAGGCAAGAATACTGAAGCAGTTTGCCATTTCCTATTCTGGGGAATCTTCCCTACCCAGGGACTGAACCTACTTCTCTTGTACTGGCAAGTAGATTCTTTACTACTGTGTCACCTAAGTTCAGTCGCTCAGTCGTGTCCGACTCTTTGTGACCCCATGAATCACAGCACACCAGGCCTCCCTGTCCATCACCAACTCCCAGAGTTCACTCAGACTTAACGCCCATCGAGTCAGTGATGCCATCCAGCCATCTCATCCTCTGTCCTTCCCTTCTTCTCCTGCCCCCAATCTCTCCCAGCATCAGAGTCTTTTCCAATGAGTCAACTCTTCACATGAGGTGGCCAAAGTACAGGAATTTCAGCTTTAGCATCATTCCTTCCAAAGAACATCCAGGGCTGATCTCCTTCAGAATGGACTGGTTAAATCTCCTTGCAGTCCAAGGGACTCTCAAGAGTCTTCTCCAGCACCACAGTTCAAAAGCATCAATTCTTTGGTGCTCAGCCTTCTTCACAGTCCAACTCTCATATCCATACATGACCACTGGAAAAACCATAGCCTTGACTAGATAGGCCTTAGTCAGCAAAGTAATGTCTCTGCTTTTGAATATGTTATCTAGGTTGGTCATAACTTTTCTTCCAAGGAGTAAGCATCTTTTAATTTCATGGCTGCAGTCACATTGCAGTGATTTTGGAGCCCCCCAAAATAAAGTCTGACACTGTTTCCATTGTTTCCCCATCTATTTGCCATGAAGTGATGGGACTAGATGCCATGATCTTCATTTTCTGAATGTTGAGCTTTAAGCCAACTTTTTCACTCTCCTCTTTCACTTTCATGATGAGGCTTTTTAGTTCCTCTTCACTTTCTGCTATAAGGGTGGTGTCATCTGCATATCTGAGGTTATTGATATTTCTCC
>SJYA01001089.1:1209981-1240777 GCA_006410615.1 Neotragus moschatus
TGATGCTTTCTAGGGCCCACTTGACTTCACATTCCAGGATGTCTGGCTCTAGATGAGTGATCACACCATCGTGATTATCTGGGTCATGAAGTTCTTTCTTGTACAGTTCTTCTGTGTATTCTTGCCACCTCTTCTTAGTATCTTCTGCTTCTGTTAGGTCCATACCATTTCTGTCCTTTATCGAGCCCATCTTTGCATGAAATGTTCCCTTGGTATCTCTAATTTTCTTGAAGAGATCTCTAGTCTTTCCCATTCTGTTCTTTCCCTCTATTTCTTTGCATTGATCACTGAGAAAGGCTTTCTTATCTCTTCTTGCTCTTCTTTGGAACTCTGCATTCAGATGCTTATATCTTTCCTTTTCCCCTTTGTTAAATCCTCTAACAAAATGGTATTTCAGAGTGAAGAGAGAGAATCTTCTTGCTTTGTTGCTGATCTTGAGGGGAAAGCATTAAGTCTTTCACCATTAAGTATGATATTTAGCTTTAAGGTTTTCATAGATGCCCTTTTTCAGGTTGAAGAACTTCTCTTCCTATTTTGTAGAAAATTTTTACTTGAATTAGTGCTGGATTCAGTTAAATGCTTTTCCTGCATCTATTGCGATAATCATGTGGCTTTATTCTCTTAATAGGGTGCTTTACATTAGTTAATATTCAAATGCTAAATCAATCTTGTATTATTGAGATAAATCCTACATGATCAAGGTGTGTAATTCTTTTTATATGTTTCTAGATTTATTTGGATAATATTTTGTTAGGATTTTTGTGGCTGTATTCCTGCCCAGGTTGCACAGTGAAATCTGCCTGACAAGCTAGGAGACATAAGAGATGTGGGCATGATTCCCAGTTGAGGAAGATCCTTGGGAGTAGCAAATGGCCACCTGCTCCAGTATTCTTGCCTGAGAAATCCCATGGACAGAGGAGGCTGCTGGGCTACAGTTCATGGGGTCAAAAAGAGGTGGACACGACTGAGCAACTGAGCATACACACACATTTCTCAGGATACTAGTATACAGTTTTATTTTCTTGTGATATCTTTGTCTGATCTTGGTATCTGACCATTACCTGATGTTGACATCTGAGGAGTAGTGGCATCATAGAATAATTTGGGAAGTTTTTCCCCTCCTTATATTTTCTAGAAGAGTTTCTGAAGGATTGTTTTATTTNCATCATATATTTCATGTGCTATAGACTAAAAAGAATCTGTTCAGGGGAGAACAATCAAGATGGCAAACTGAAACTGCCACATGATAAACAATGGGAGGAACAGAGGGCGTTTTGTTTACGAGAAGGGATTAAGGGGGTGAAATAGAGGAGGGGAGGTATGATAACTGTTCTTAAAGATTTCCAGGGCAGACGGAGGAGGAAGGACAACATTCGTTCTCTTTGCTGCCAGTGACAGCTAGGATCAATGGGCAGAAACTACAAGTAGACACATTTTAATTCCATATCCCTTTAAGTGAAATACTTAAATTTCCCCCAGGGTCACTAGGAGATGTGTTTTCATCTTATAATTTCAGTCAAAGAATGTTTCTTTGTGAAAACCATAGATGTTAGTTTATAAGTACCGACACTGATAAGTGGCAGGTAGGTGATAGCTATATGATTTACACATATACAGACACATATATTTCCTGTTTTAATTCACTGTGCATACTTTAGGCATTTGTTGACTGAAAAATGTTTGAGTTTTAAAAGAATTTGCAGAACCATGTGTAAGAGCTCAGAGACATGGAAGAAGATACACTAATCAAACCTTAAAGAAGAGATCAAGTAGCTGACAAGTGAGAGACTAACAGTGAACCAGGAGGAAAGAGTGGGAATTAGAAGAGCAAACAGTTCTACAACTGTCAGAAAGAGCAAAGGAGAGTAATCCATCACCTGTAATCAAGGTGGAAGCGCACAGCACAGAAGATGTTAAAGCTGCATGCACTGCATTGATCTCAAGACTGTGGTACCCTACTGTGTGGGCCTCCCCGGTGGCCCAGCGGTAAAGAATCTGCCTGCAAAATAGGAGCCACGGGAGACGCTGGTTCGATCCCTGGGTCAGGAACATCCTCTGGAGGAGGGCATGGCAACCCACTCCAATATTCTTGCCTGTAGAATCCTATGCACAGAGGGACCTGGGCTAGCCTATGGCCCATAGGGTCACAAAGAGTCTGAAACGACTGCAGCGACTTAGCATGCACACATCCTACGGTATATTTAAATAATCATCCACGCACCACAGGAGTTAAGATTCAGGACCTCTGCTGGCTCGTCCAACACTTACAGGTGAACTAGAAAGAGGACCTCTACTGGACACATGCAGCCCTGCAGGTGAATGAATCAGTGAAACGCCAGACTTCACCTTTCTCATGTCCCTTCTTCTGAGCATCTTTGTACAGGAAATTGCTGTCTTCACAGGCCTGAACAGTCTTGACATAATCTGTTCCCGTGTTCTGAAACTCACATTTCGAATTTTATATCTGGACCCTTTAAGGACTGGATCAGAAGAATGAAGTTATTCATTGCATTTGGAACAGAACAGAAAATGTCAATCTACATACAACTGGTACGGAAGAATTTTCAGGGCTATCAAATCTGAAATACAAAGCTTTAAAAGAAAGTAGCCTTGCCACTTTCAAGCGGTTCAAGTAAAGATCTGGTTATACGAAAAAAGAAAACAGTCCGGTTACTACAGCCAAGATCTAAAGTTTGAGTGAAATTAACAGCAGAGTGATGAAGCTGTGTCAATGGTTCTAAATATTAAAATGTATCTGAACCTCCTGGAGGTTACAAGCATATATTGCTTCAAAGGTTCTGATTCAGTAGATGTTCTAATAGGCTCTTAGCTGAGGCTGATGATGCTGCTTCAGAGACCACATTCTGAGACTGGCCTAGACAGTCATTAAGACATTTTTACATGGATATGAATCACTTGGAGATCGTGTTAAAATGTAGATTCTGATTCATCCAGTTTGGGAAGGGGAGGCTTGGGATTCTGGACAAGCTTCCAGGCCCTGGTCCAGTGACAAGGCTTTGGGTATCAAGCACCCAGGACTGGTTCCATAGCAGTTGCTGAATCTGAAGTCATATGACAAGCTATCTCAGCTGTAAAGACTTAGAGGAATGTTGGGCAGGAAGCCATGTGGCTCATTCATTCATTTCACAGATGTGAGTGCCTACTGAATCTCAGCTGCTGGTAAAGGGGACATAGCAAGGAAGAGACACAGACCTCGCCTTCATGGAGCTCACATTCCAGACAAGCCAAGTCATGTTTACAGCACACTCTCCAATCGCTCAGTGAGCTCGTCCTTTGGTTTCAATATTTCATACCCCAGCTTATCCCAAGGAAGGAGAAGAAATATAAAGGACTGCAAAAAAGCAGAATAACTTAAAATACTTTGGTTTTGCCCACTTTATTTAAGAAGTATAAAATTTTCTGACTCTTGAAAAAAATTTTCAGGAAAGACATTCATACGTTGACATAGGCACACTGACTTTTACTTTCTCTCCAACATTTCTAAACAAAATGTACATCAAGATGAACCTTAATGTCATTGCCATGCGGTGAAGCAGACACGGTTAAAACCTAGATGCTGACTTTTGAATTGGGATGGTTCAAAAATAGGGATCAGGACAGCACTTGGAGGAAGCAGACAATTTTGAAAGGAGCAAATGGGTATTTTCCACTGCCTTCGTCCTTCCTTCCAAAAAGTCTGGGTGAGTGGGAAGGAAACAGTCAATAGATTGGCAGTGAAACGTAGTGGCCTAAAGCGTGGGCTCAAATTCTGTCTCTATCACTTACAAACTGAGATCCGGACAAGTTACCTAATGACTCTGACTTCTAGCCCTTATCTGAAAAGGAGGAATAAAGTCTACCTGGCAAGGAAAGGAATGAAATAACAGTTCAACATGCATATGGTTCACAGTAAACTCTCAATAAATGGTAATGGTAGCAGGATCCAGGTAGACCAGAGTGAAAGTCACTCAGTCACGTTCGACTCTTTGTGACCTCGTGGACTATACAGTCCGTGGAATTCTCCAAGCAAGACTAGTGGAGTGGGTAGCTGTTCCCTTCCCCAGGGGATCTTTCCAACCCAGGGATTGAACCCAGGTCTCCCTCATTGCAGATGGATTCTTTACCAGCTAAGCCACTAGAGAAGCCTAGAAAGTCAGTATAATTCAGGGCTATTTTTAAATATTTATTTTTATTTATTTTATTTGGCTGCCCAGGTCTTAGTTGTGGGACATGGGATCTTTAGTTGCAGCCTGCGAACTCTTAAGTTGTGGCATGTGAGATCTAGTTCCCTGACCAAAGACCAAACCTGGATCTCCTGTGTTAGAAGCATGGAGTCTTAGCCACCAGACCACCAGGGAAGTCCTAGTTCAGGGCTATTTTTGAGAGGTGTGTAAGCAATGCAGAGGGAAAATAGCCCTTCTTCTTGGCCAACCTTCCAGAAAGAGGCTCAGAATACAGTAGAATAATTTTGTTTGGATAAAAAGAAAAACATCAACCAGGTGATAAAGAACTGGGTTAGACTGAGCTGAGGGAGATCTGTGGCTGCAACTAGAATGGATTCTTTTCTAGGATTAGGGTATTGGAATTTTACAATAGATACACAAGAACAGCTTTGGATTTGTGATGCTTTTAAATATACCTAAAATTATGATACCCAAAGCTGGTGAAGTAGTTAAACTGCTATACCCATAAGGTTTTGGTGGAAAATTGGTACTATCTTTTAGGAAAGTAATTTGACACTGTGAATTAGACATTATGAAAATGTTCATATGCTTTCACTTGGTTATTTTCCTTTTGGAAATTTATTCTAAGGAAATAATCCAAATGAAAGAAAATGAGGAAGGTGGTTATTTTTATTACCTGTATTTGAGAAAAAGAACCGGGAAGCAGCTGTAGTAATTTTTAAAAATTTTAAATTTTTACTGAGATATAATTACACATAACATTGTGTCAGTTTAAAGTATGCAATGTGTTGATCTGATATACATATATTGCAACATGATTACCACGGTAGCCTTAACTAACACATCCATCATGTTATATAATCACTGTTTCTTTCTTGTAGTGAGAACATTTAAGATCTATTCTTTTAGCCACTTTTAATTGTATAATACAATTGTTAACTATATCACACTGCAGTGATTAGATTCCCAGAACCCATCTTCCAATTACAAGTTTGTACCTTTTGACCAACATCCTCCCAGTTTCTCCCACACCACTCTACTCTCTGCCCCTAGGAGTTTGGTTTTCTAGATTCCACATATANATTGTATAATACAATTGTTAACTATATCACACTGCAGTGATTAGATTCCCAGAACCCATCTTCCAACTACAAGTTTGTACCTTTTGACCAACATCCTCCCAGTTTCTCCCACACCACTCTACTCTCTGCCCCTAGGAGTTTGGTTTTCTAGATTCCACATATAAGTGAGATCATATAATATTTGCATTTATCTGTCTGACTTGTCAGAAATAGCAGGATTTCCTTCTTTTTTATGGTTGAATAATATTCCATTGTGTGTATATATAGATATATACCACTTGATATATCCATTGTTCTTTCATTCATCTGTGGATGAACACTTAGGCTGCTTCTGTATCTTGATTGTTGTGAATAAAACGCTGCAATAAACACAGAAATGCAGTTAGTTATTTGATATCTTATTTTCAATCCCTTTGGATATATACTCAGAATAGAATTGCTGGATTATATGGTAGTTCTATTTTTAAGTTTTTGAGAAACTCTATACTGTTTTCCATAGTGCTGAACCAATTTACATTCCCACCAACAGTACACAGGGTTCTCCCTTAATTTTTTAGTTTTTATGTAATCCCACTTGTTGATATTTTAGTTTTTATTATATTTTAGATTTGTTGTTTGTGCTTTTTGTGTCATATCCAAAAAACTATTGTCAAGACTGATGTCAAAGAGCTTTTTCCTCCATTTCCTTCTAGTTAGTTTTTTTCCTAGAAGTTATATGGTTTCAGGTCTTATGCTTAAGTTTTTAATCCATTTTAATTTTGTGTGAATGGTATAAGATAGGGGTCCAGTTTCATTTACTTCCTGTATGTAGTTATCCAGTTTTCACACCATTATTTATTAAAAAGACTATCCTTTCCCTATTGAGTATTGTTGACTTCCAGTCAAGTGTTAGTTGACCGTATATGCAAGGAGTTTTTTCTGGGCTCTCGATTTTGTTCCATTGGTCTATGTGTCTACCTTTATGTCAGTGTCATACTGTTTTAGTTATTATATTTTTTTAGTATAGTTTGAAATCAGGAAGTGTGAGACTGCCAGCTGTTTTTCTTTCTCAAGATGGCTTTGGCTATTTGGAGTCTTTTGTGATTCCTTACAAATTTTGAGATTATTTTTTCTTTTATTTGAAAAATGCCATTGGAATTTTGATATGGATTGCATTGACTCTATAGGTGGCTTTGTGTAGTCCTTCCCTTTCTATAATAAGCAGTCTATTTGCAGCTGGGTAGCTTTCTCATTCTGCTTCTCTCTCACAGAAGGGCTGGAGTTCCAAAGACCTTTTCTTCCCCATTTCATGTTGATGGTGCTATTGCTTCTGCAAGTAAAATTCTCTTGAAAATTTTGTGGGTCTTTAAGAAATATTATTGTTTCCTTTATTAGATAAAATTCACAAAAGGTCTTTGAGGTAGACCCTTCTCTCCTTTTGACTCTATAAATTTGCTAATGGCAACATCCTTGAGAGTCTATCATTTAAGAGGTATGGTTTACAAAGAGTGGCCTTAAGGTCCTTAGACAATTTTTTTTTATCCAGTTGATGATATTTTTGAGATACCACCTTGGATCTTTCTGAAATCTTTAAAAGAGTGTTTTAAACTCACCCTTTCTGGATTCATTTTTACACTGTGACTACATTTTCCTGAAAATCTTTTTCCTGAGCTTGTTTTTACTTTCAGTCCTCTGCTGGATAAAAATATTCTCTTTTGCCATTTGTATTTCCTCCAAATTCTCCTTGAAAACTGTATAGTTGGTTTTTCAGTTAATCTGTTTATATCATTCTACTCTCATTTTATTAAAGGCATGTCCAAAGAAGCCAGGTGGCATCTTAAACACTCTGCCTGGAAGTTTTCTTACCCGAAGCATAAAGTTCATTGAGTGCATTTTCTACTTTCCACATCACTGCAGGTGATGGTTTTGCTAAACTTTCTACCACTAAATAACAGCAGTCTCCTTTCCTTTAGTTCCTTGTAACATTTTCCTTACATTCGTTCAAGCTCTCACTGCCATCCATACTTCTCATGGCCCTTCCAGCCCTTATACCTTGCCCAGTGTCAATCTCACATGTTTTAGGTTTTTATTATAGCAGCTGCTCATTTCCAGGTACCAAAATTCAGTTTTGTTACTAGTGTTGTATGGAAAACTGGCTCAGTACTTAGTGGCTTAAACCAGCGGTTTTATTTTACTCATGATTCTGTGCTTTAGAAACTTGAAAAATGGTCTGCTGAGCAGTTCTCGCTTGAGGTTACTCATGCAGTTGCAGTAACATGTCAGCCTAGGCTAGATGTCCAAGATAGCTTGCTCATACAGTTAGCAGCTGATGCTGGCTGTCAGCTGCAAGCTCAGCTGGGCTGTCGGTCAGAGTGTCTATGTGTGGGATTCCTAGCATGGCAGTCTCAGGATACTTGGCCTTCTTACATGCTGCCAGTTTCCCCTAGAGCTAACATCCCAAAAGAACCAGACAAAAGCTCTGTGGCCTTGTCTGACCCAGTTCTGAAAGTTACACAGCATCACTTTTGCTGCATTCTATTGGCTACAAGGAGGTCACCAAGTCATCCCAGATTAGAGGAGAGGAGAGACAGAAACAATCTCTTAAAGAGAGGAGTGGCAAATAATTTACAGATATGTTTTAAAATCTCCAGACAATATATCAAATTCTACAGAATTGCATGTATACTGTCAATAGAGCAATATACAAGGGGCATATGGAAAACGCTGAAAAGAATGAAAAAATTATTAAAACTTTTGTTATTATGGAATATTTTTCTTCATTTATTTTATATTTGGAAGGAAAGATGGAAGGAAGGGAAACTACATATATAACACAGATCTAAGTGATTCCATGTTTCTGCTTTCTAACCTTTATTACGTCAGAGAACTGAATTTACTGACCCAAGTGATGGAGGCATTTGAAGGATACAAGGCAGAAAGACACAACAAGGAGGAATCTGATTTGAAAAAATCAGCAGAAAAACCATACTCATTCCAAATGGAACTTTATCACAATCGGAAGAAGACTGACACACAAGAAACTGGAGAATGTGGTGGATCAAGGTCTTGTGTTTGACGATCCTGTTTGTGATCATCGTACGTGTGTTTGCTAATCTTAAACAGCTGCATAGAATAATGTGCGAGGGAACATGGCAGCTGAAAAACTCAAGAGCAATACTGCTGCGGCACAAGCTGCCTCTCCTGACACTACTGATATGATGGTCAGGGAAGGAACTGGAAGATTTCCAGAGTTCCACTGATGAGGAAGAGGCTCTAAGCTCCCCATTGTTGGTTTCTGTTCCCTATGAAACCCACGAGAAGCCTTCAAGCTCAACTTCCTTCTTAACTCATGAGCTCCATATGCCTTTTGCACATTTGCAACAGACAGATCACTGAAGGTGTTTAACAGCCCTCCAGATCCACATAAGAAAAGGGCTTGTGTAGTGGTTAAAAGCTCAGGTTTTAGATGTTCATTCAGGCACATCGTCTTAGAAGCCCATGTGAGCTTAGCTGAGCTACTAAGCCTTTCCAGGACTCAGTTTCTCGTCTATAAAATGGGGATGACAATATAACAAACATCCTGACGGTAAGTGGGGTCTGTACCTGGTCGCTTCCATCCTTTGAAGGATGCTTGGACCCTTGGCGAGAGACCTGGTTGAACCCAGTGCCAATTCACCTCGACCAAGCTGTCGGAGTCTTACTGGGGGCCCTAGAGCTAGGTGAGAAACCCCTTTCCTCCCTGTTGTTGAGATATGCCGAGTCACCTGGCCTGAACTCTAAAATGTGGGGACAAATTGGCCTTTCTGATGGCAGGTGGGGGAGGCTCATCCTAGCCCCAGAGCAGTCAGGAGGGTGCATGTCAGGGAAACTGACCTGTTGAGGATGCCAGGATAGGTCCAGGCCCATCAGAACTATGAGCTTTGATCTGTGATTTACTTCCCTGCATCACTCTCACACCTGTTAAAAAAATGCCATCCTGGTCTCTGAACTTCTGTGGGGACCACATGGAAGGATCTGCCCACATTTGGGATTCAGTGGACACAAGAAAGGGAGGCCTCATTTTCAGACTGGCCATAGTGGTGGAATCACCAACAGAGGGCAACTGGAGGCAAAGGCTCCATACAGAGGCATGATGAAGAGGCCTGAGTGGCTGGACTCAAGAGTCTGTGTCCCAGAACATGGGAGATGATACCCAGGTGACTGAACTAGCAGGACAATGCTGTGATGAAACAGAGGAGTAGTTTCTGCTAAGTAGGCAAGGCTGTGTATACAGTCCCTTGGGTTACCAGCCCAACACCTTCTTCAGGTGGACCACACCTACATCTATACCCAATGTTGATGGTCACTATACTTAACCCCTACTGTATTAATTAGGACTAATCCCAAAGGATGTAGTTGGCACTGAAGCTTCCAGTAATTTATGGAAGAAAGAAAATCTCACAGCTAATGACATGGAAAAATTCCAAAATCCTTTTATAAAGAAGAGAAAGGATAATTGGGTTGTCCATGATCCCCTCTCCCCAAACCATGGATTCCTTTCTGTTGAGACCAAAAGAACCCTCACCACTAATCTTTTTGAATTCTGGATTTTGATACTGGAGGTTTCGTTTGTTTGTTTAAGAAAACAGAGGGAATTAGATTTTCTGGATGTTCCACTGCACAAGGAATCAACCCTTTGCTGTGGTTGTTTATTCACTAAGTTGTGTCGGATTCTTTGCGACCCCATGGACTGTAGCATACAAGGCTCCTCTGTCCGTGGGATTTCCCAGGCAAGAATACTGGAGTGGGTTGCCATTTCTTTTATCCAGAGGATCTTCCTGATCCAGGGATCGAATCCAGGTCTCCTGCTTGTCCCCTGAATTGCAGGCAATATTTTACTGCTGAGCCACTGGGGAAATACATCAACCCTTTAGTTACTGGGTACTGGGGCAATTCACGAAATCCCAGAGGAGGTGCTGGGTAGCCGGTAGCAGTGAGACAGAGGGCTAGGGTCAATATACCTTTACCAGGAAGCATGAAAATATTCCAGTGTTTTAACAGCGGGAGTAACTGAGTACCAATGTTCTCCTAACTTACACACAGCACAGGCGCTCTTACTGTGATGCCATCTGCTGACCAGGTACAGAGAGAAGACTGAGGCTCTGGATCCCCAAGCTTTAGCTGAGAAAAGGATAGGAGGTCAACTCTGCTTCAATTCAGGCCATCTTCCCTGCCAGACAGATAGGTCCACATACTTTCCCTATCCACCACTATCCACATAGCATAGTCAGGGAAGCTATGGAGGGAGGTGAGATCTTGGGTTAGTGCTCCTTCCCCTCCATCCCCTACCCCTGCCTCCTGAGTTTCCAGAACGAGGCAGGTCCACATGATACCTAATTCCCATTTCAGGGTGTACTCAGCCTTGCCTAAAATGAAAAGGTTGGCTTATTTTTAACTTCAGCTCTTTTGCTTCTGGACCGAATGAATGCTGGCTGATTTGTAGCTGGAAAAATGGAACTATTTCCATGACCACAAATCCTCATTCAAGGTCCCCACAAGCTCAGCCCACACCCTCCTACTCCAAATCAATGAGGCTGACTCAGTTTCCTGGTGACTCACAACAGCCCCAGCTTTATCAGGCAGCTAGCTCCACAGGTTGAAAGCAGCTTGGGGTAGAACCCGCGACCTCTGGGAATCAGAGCATCGCATATGGCCACTGAGAGGCTCAGTGTGGTCCTCAGATCCCCTGCATTCTCCTCGTGGCCTGGATCTCCTCACTGTGCTGAATATCTGATTCTGAAATGGGAGTGTGAACAAGAGCATGAGGTGCAAAGGCAGATGGAAGCACACGGCTAAGATCACTACAGAGCCTTGATTCCTAACCCGATTCAAAGGCTACTTGAAATCAAACACCTTGGGATATTCAGGCAACCTAATGATCAACTGCTTAGAAAATCTGGATTTTAAACTCCCAGTCATGGGGAGTTACTCCACAAGGAAGCAAACCCTATTGCTGGTGACATGGAAAGACTAGGAAGCCCTTTTATCAAGGAGAGAAGGGAAAATTAGATTTTCCCAATAAACTCCATAGTCCTTCCTGCTGAGACCAACAGAACTCTCAACACTAATCTTTTTAATTCTGGGTTTTGCTGCTGGAGTTCTTTCAAGAGAGCAGAAGGAATCAGATTTTCTTAAAGGAATATGTTCCTGACCTAAGATCAACCTTTTTACGTTCACTCTAGTAAATCTCTGTGCACAATTTACAATACTCACTCCTGCTGGCAAAAAAGTTGATAATCTTTTAATAAAAACATCCAATTCTAAGATGGTGGAACAAAATACCTTATCTTCTCCTAATTCTTAATTTTAATAAAATCTGTGGGTTCTGGGAATAGGGCTTACAAGTAACAGGTAAATGGTTCCTCTAGAGATGAAGCTAAGGAATTTAAGAGGGCATCTCTTTGTAACCAAGTCAGGGAAATATACCTTTAAATAACCCTGAATTCCTGTCCCTATACCCTAAAGATGAAAGTTTTGAATATTTCCAAACAACTGTTAAATTGTGATGGTTGATTTTGTGTATCAGCTTGGCTGGGCCATGGTGCCCAGATATGTGCTCAAACATTCTTCTGAATGGCTTTTGGATGAGATTAACATTTAAACCAGTGGACCTTGAACAGAGCAGATAGCACTTTATATTGTGGGTGGGCCTCATCGAATCAGTTGAAGGTATGAATAGACCAGAAGACACACCTCTCCAAACAAGAGGGAATTCAGCAACAAGTGGCCTTTAGACTTGAACTGAAGCATTTTTTTCTCTGGTCTCCAGCCGGCAGGCCCATTCTGCAGATTTTGGATTTTCTATCTCCATAACCACAGGAGCCAATTTCTTAGAATAAATCTCTTTCTTTGTACATATACGTCCCATTGCCTTTACCCTGGCCTAATACCACTGTGTTTCCCTATTTCTCTGATATGATTCCCTGCTCATATTCTCTTCTCAATCCTGGCTAAACAGTGGACTCACCAAGGGGAGCTTAAAAAATACAGGTGCCTGTGTTTCTAACTGCAGAGCATGATTTAATCCATCCAGGCTGTGGCTTGGACATCAGGATTTTTAAAGCTTCCCAGATGAGGCTGAAGTACAACGAGATAGCTGAGAAACCCTGTCTTCCAGCTCCTTGGTCAAATAATTTAAAGAAGAACTGCACTGAAACTCTACAACTATCTTATTTCTAAGCACTTCGTTGGATCCCTCTGGTGGGAGTCTCACCCTTATGGATTCCAGAACAGGGTCACAATGTCCCAGGAATGGACTTTTTTCTCACCTACCTACTTGTGACAGTGCTTGAGGTCACCAAGGGTAAACCATGTCACTTTGTGTTAACACAAATTTTGATTTTTCAGAAGAAAAACATGTTTTTCATTTTAAAGTTTTACATTCATTCTTTGACACTGGCAAGTGGCTAGTTAATTTGCCTCTATTTTACTCACGAGGAAACTGGGGTAAAACAGACAATTTCTTTGCATAGAATTTTTCCTAAGAGCCAAAACTGTCCAGTGAGGTAATAAATGGTCTTTTGAGAATTTCTTCCCATAGCGCCTCTTATGAAGTCGTGGAACCATGTCCTCTGCTCTATTTGCACGTGAGCAAAATGACACGCGTACAAGGTTACCCATTAAAGTCTGGATTGTGGAAGTAAAAGACCGGAAACAACCTGAGTGTCTACCACAAGGGACTGGTTAAAAAATTATAGTACATCCTAAAATGACCTACTACACCGCCACGAAAGGGAATGAGGCAGCTCTTCATGCTCTGATGTGGAAAGATCTAGCTGTGTGATGGAGGCGGCTTGGACCAATTCACGAGCGCAGATAATTAGCTTCTCTTCCTAACTGTGTCCTCAGTGACCTCACACAGCTTGAAATTGACCATGGTAGCAGTTACACCACAGATATCTGTAAATGCTACCAATCAAGGCACTCCCTACCTCACAAAAGCTGGCTGTTAACTATTTATCAGCATACCACGGAAAAGATCCATAGAGCCCATTGTCAAGTGAGTAAAGCAAAATGCAACACAATAAATGGAGTATGATAGCAACTGTGTGAAAACAGAGGAGACTGCAGGTTAAAAACTTCCTATTTCTCAATATTTAAATTCTATTCTATTGCTGTATGACCCAGCGATTTTACTCCTAGGTATATATGCAAAAGAAATCCATATGGAAACTTCTACACAAAGATTCAGTTCAGTTCAGTTCAGTTCACTCGCTCAGTCGTGTCTGACTCTTTGCGACCTCATGAATCGCAGCACACCAGACCTCCCTGTCCATCACCAACTCCCAGAGTTCACTCAGACTCACGCCCATCGAGTCAGTGATGCCATCCAGCCATCTCATCCTCGGTCGTCCCCTTTTCTTCTTGCCCCCGATCCTTCCCANTAAATCTATTTCTCACTTCCACTGTATAATCATAAGGGATTCGATTTAGGTCATACCTGAATGGTCTATAGCAGCATTATTCATAACAATCAGTAGGTGAAAACAACTCAAATGTCATTCATCAGCAGATAAATGAATAAACAAATTATGGCATATACACACAACAGAATGTTATTCAGCCATAAGAAAGAACGAAGTAGTGATACACTCTACAACTTGGATGAACCCTGAAAACATTGTAAATGAAAGAAGCTAGACAGGAAAGGTCATGTATTGTATGATTCCTTTTATAGGAAGTATCCAGAATAGGCAAATTCATGAAGATGGAAAGCAGATTAGTGTTTACAAAGGTGGGAGGCTAGTGGCGGAGAAATGGGTAGTGATAACATAACTGCAAGGAGATCCAACCAGATCATCCTAAAGGAGATCAGTCCTGGGTGTTCATTGAAAGGACTGATGCTGAAGCTGAAACTCCAATACTTTGGCCACCTGATGTAAAGAGCTGATTCATTGGAAAAGATCCTGATGCTGGGAGGGATTGGGGGCAGGAGGAGAAGGGGATGACAGAGGATGAGATGGCTGGATGGCATCATCGGCTCAATGGACGTGAGTTTGAGTGAATTCCAGGAGTTAGTGATAGACAGGGAGGCCTGGTGTGCTGCGATTCATTGGGTCGCAAAGAGTGAGACACGACTGAGCAACTGAACTGAACTGAACATAGCAGTTAATTTTATCTTTTGCTTTTTCTGGGGTGTTGAAAAAGTTTTAGAGATGTGATGACTGCACAACATTGTAAGTACACCAAGTGCCACTGAATTGTACACTTTAAAATTGTCATATGTGAATTTTATCTCAAGTTAAAAAAATGCCTCTGGGATTCTATACATATAAACTAGTTGTCTCTGGAAAGGAGAACTGGGTACCTGGGCAACAAGCATCAGGGTGCCTTTTCGTTGTATGTGCTGGTGGGTTGTTTAGACGCTAAGTTTTGTTCAACTCTTTGCAACCCCATGGACTGTAGCCTGCCAAGCCCCTCTGTCCATGGGCTTTCCCAGGCAAGAATACTGGAGTGGGTTGTCATTTTCTGCTCCAGGGGATCCTATTGACCCAGGGATTCCAGCATTGCAGGCAGATTCTTTACCACTGAGCCACCAGGGAGGCCTTTTTTGTTGTATACCGTTTAAAAATAATTTTACTGGGCTGCAGTTGATTTATTTAATATTATGTTAATTTCTGCTGTATAGCAAAGTGACTCAGTTATACATAAATTTTTTTCTATTATGGCCTATTATAGTATATTGAATATAGTTCCCTGTACTATACAGTAGCATGTAGTTGTTTATCCATCCTCTCTACGATAGTTGCATCTGCTAATCCCAAACTCCCAGTCCTTCCCTCCCGCACCCGCCTTCCCCTTGGCAACCACAAGCCTGTTCTCTATGTCTGTGAGTCCGTTTCTGTTTTGTAGATATGTTCATCTGTGTCGTGAATACCATTTTTGTACTTTAAAATTTTGAACCATGTGGACAGAAGGGGATACAAAGATCTAAACAGATGAATGTGTTCCCTCTACAAAACCCAAGATATATAGGTAAACAGGTAAACAATGAGTTAGTGAAGTGAAGTCGCTCATTCGTGTCTGACTCTTTGTGACCCCATGGACTGTAGCCTACCAGGCTTCTCCGTCCATGGGATTTTCCAGGCAAGAGTACTGGAGTGGGTTGCCATTTCCTTCTCCAGAGGATCTTCCTGACCCAGGGACTGAACCTGGGTCTCCCGCATAGTAGGCAGATGTTTTATGTTCTGAGCCACCAAATGAGTTAGTGGCAGACCACAATTAATTTAAAGTCTACAAATACAGATTCTAGCTCAGTTCTCCAGATGCTAGCTTTCTAGAGGCTTCCACTGGTTGAGCTAAATTCACCATCAGTGGGAACATCTTNCGCATAGTAGGCAGATGCTTTATGTTCTGAGCCACCAAATGAGTTAGTGGCAGACCACAATTAATTTAAAGTCTACAAATACAGATTCTAGCTCAGTTCTCCAGATGCTAGCTTTCTAGAGGCTTCCACTGGTTGAGCTAAATTCACCATCAGTGGGAACATCTTTCCAGAGGGCAGCTGGCATCTGGACTGACTCTGCCCTGTGGACAGACAACATAGCAGAGTGTCCGGGAGCCCTGGTCGTAGCGTGGGTGAGGCAGACTGGGGAAATAGCTGTATGTCCTTGGGTCAGGCATGCGACCTCCCTCTACCTGTTGATGTAGCATGAAGACCTGCTCTGGCTTCACTGTTCAGTTTTACAAGCTTGATCTTTCACCAACGACTTCCTGAGACCTCCATTTCTTTTGTTTTTACAAATCAGGACTGTATCATTGAAGTGGAGGATGAAGAACAAAGTAAAGAATCAAACTCCTAAGAGCAACCAGAACAATGATTTACTGAGTGCTTATCTTGGGTCTTGTATTTTAAATGTATTGCTTCTGACTCTTAAAACAGCCTTGCTGCTGCTGCTGCTAGGTCACTTCAGTCGTGTCTGACTCTGTGTGATGCCATAGATGGCAGCCCATCAGGCTCCCCTGTCCCTGGGATTCTCCAGGCAAGAACACTGGGGTGGGTAAAACAGCCTTAGAGGTGATATATTTCAACCCTCATTTTAGACAGCACAGAGAGTTTGAGTAACTTGATCATAACAACACAGCCCTAGTAAGAGGGCAGAGGTTGGAATCCAGGAGTGCCTGGCTTTCTACTTTTCTACTCTATCATATTTCACCACGGAACCCAATCTGCAAATTTCCAAAGTCAAATCTATTGCTCTAGTTGAACAATCATGGAATCTAGGTGAAAGTTGGAAGAGACTCGAAAGAGTATCAAGTCTAACCTTTCTCTGACATGGAACCTTCACTTCAATATCCCTGATTTTTTTATGGGGAGCTCACTGCCTCATGTGATGGTCCATTCCATTTTTAGACAATTCTAATTTCTAAGAAGACTCATAATGTCCTATTTGCCAGTCAGATTCACCTGCTATTTTCATTACAACTTCATTCATCCTGATGAGGCCATCATTAAGACATTTGCAGCTGAAATCCTGAATCCATTACCTCCTGGACTTGCAATAGGTCCCTAACACCCTTGCCAAATAAAGTCCCTCTAGAACATCAGCAACGCAGACAAAGTCATGAAAGGGATGCTGATTGCTGCTTCAGGTGAGTCTGGGAGAGGTGATTATCTCTTCCTGAGAAGAGGTTTTTCTGGATGGGATGTATTGTCACTCGGGACAGAGGTATAGCATATATTGCAAAAGTTTAAAAATAATCAGAGTCGTGTGCATGCAACACAATTCCTCAGTTAATTAAAACACTGCAAAAAGCACTGAAAGCTGATTTTTGTGCTTCTCCTTCTTCCTGGTTTTCAGCTTCTCTGGCAGTTTTCTGTTGAGTTGAAGGACAGTCTGCTCTAAACAGTCAACAATGAGCTAATGTCGCTAGCGTTCTGCACCTTGACCTTATTGTAAGATCCAACTGCTCATAACGGAGATTAAAAATGTGTAAGAATTAAGAAGAGGGTAGCCAAGGTCTTCTGAGTGTGGGAGCCATGCTCATCTGATTCTCCACAGGGAAGACAAAATATATTTATGTGATTGTGCAAACTGCAGGAAACTAAAAGCTGCCAGGGTCAGAAGAGCAATGTGGCTCCTCTGGGATTTCAGGTGGCAAATCCGATTGAGAATTGTAACTTTAATGAAGACAACAAAAATCACATAATTAACACACACTGTTAACACCTCATTAGTCTCCTGGGGCTTAAGTTATGCTAAAAATAATCAGCACATTTTGCTTAAATAGGGTGCTCTTACAGGTGGTCTTGAAGGCGGCCTGGGCCGTAGCAGAATGAGGCCACTGCTCTGCAGTTTCTTCAGATGTTTTAAAGCAGGACTTATCTTCATCCCGAGGAAAGGATTATTAAAGACATATGTGGAATCACAGAGTGGAAATGAGTGTATTATTAAGAGCCTCTCTGACTCTGAGCCTGACTCCAAAATCTTACATAACCCTATTTCACAACCCAAGTCCCCTAAGTCAGGATTGTCTCCTAAATGAATCTGCCAGGAGACATTGGTACTAGCTACAAGTCAAGCTGCAAAATTGATCAGTTTTGTTCAGTATGCCTTCTTTCCCTAGTGACAGTCTGAGCATTAAAACTCCTAAACATTAGACACTTACCTCCACCTATTCTAGTTTGGCCCATGACTGCTTTGACCAATGGAATTTGGAGGAAAGATGTTGCAGGAATCTGAGCCCAGGCATTAAGAAGGCCTGAACCTTTTGCCATGCCCTGAGCTCTCAAGTATAATGTCTGAGTTGCTGTTTAGTCACTAAGTTGTGTCCGACTCTTTGTGACCCCTTGGCCTGCAGCCTGTGAGGCTCCTCTGTCCATGGGATTTTCCAGGCAAGAATACTGGAAGGGGTTGCCATTTCCTTCTCCAGGGAATCTTCCCAATCCAGGGTTCAGACCCAAGTCTCCTACATTGGCAGGCAGATTTTTTACCACCAAATCGCCTGGGAAGCCTGAGTACCCTTATCATAAAACAAGGTTACATGGACAGGACCTGGAGGATGAGTCATCACATGAAGGATGATCACACAGAGGAACTCCTGAGACTCAGATATCCAGCCCAGTGGCAACCCAGTTGCCCACTGACAGAAAGTGCAAGAAAGAACCCAACAGAGACCAGTAAAGGGACCACCATCAGCCAATCCCCAGCTAACCCATTATCTAAGCAACCCATGAAACATGAAAAAAATGGTTGTTGGGGGGCATGCTGCAGGACAATAAATAACCCAAAGATCCCCTCTCTGCCCTCCCCTTTTTAAAATCTGAAAGTACTTATTTTATTTGGTGGGAATGTTAAGGACTCTGAGCCCAGGAGGCAGCGTTCCAGTAGCTCTGAGAAAACTGCTCCCTCTGCCCCTCTTTTTAAGATTCTTTTTCTCGTCTTGGGCACTTTCCATCTTGTGGGATCTTGGCTTCCCGACCAGGAATTGAATCCGAGAGTCTTAACCACTGGACTACCAGGTAATTCCCGCTCTGCCCCTCCCCCGACAATGCCCCTGTTCACCATCTCTCAGGGCATTTCCGAGGTATCTTCTAACATGTTTGGGAAAATCACCTATGTGTATTCACATGTGCATGGAAGCAGGTCTCCCTCCATTTCTTGGCAAAATAATATTTACTGGGATTTTTGGAGATGAGATGACAGATTTCTTTGTCTTACCTAAGAGAGGGATACTAAGTTGTTCCTTAACTTTTCTTGCTCTTATTTTCTCTCTGGGTAAAAATAGGAACACCACAACCCCCATGGGATTAAACAGCAAAACCCTGAGCCTAAGGGGTGGTAGTGCTGATTGGGGAGAAGGGTGGAAGTCATTGCTTAATTTTGCTGCCCTGGACATCTCCCTAAGTCAGTGATAGGTCTCCAAGGGGATTTTTCAAGTAATCCTCAACTTGGAAGCTCTTCTCTTCCTCTCAAAAGACAGGGCAGACAACAGAACTGCTCCTACCCCCTAGTGAAGATTGGAGCTTGCTCCAGAGACAGGCAGAGAGGCAGGAAGCAGCCATCCAGGTTTGATAGACAGCAAAACAAGGAATTTTGTGAGCATACTGAAGGAACATTTACACAGACCTGTGCAGTAGCCTCATCACTAGCAAAGGTAAAGTTTTAGAGGTATTGTTGACAGGACTCTGTACTTTAGAAAGCTTATACTGAATAAGTAAATGGGTGGATGATGGAAGGACAGAGAGACAATGAATGGATAGATAGATGGATCACTGGCAGCTCTGCTCAAGGGAAACAAGCATTTAACATTGTGAGACCCAGAGAAGGTCTGTGAATGGTGCAGTATGAGGATGATAAGGAAGATATGGGTGCAATATTTCTTTTAGCTGCATCTGGCTAAGATTTACATCATTCCCTTTAGAGAAGAAATATACAAGACTTTGTGGTTATTTCTAGCCTGGGTCCTCTTTATTCATGCTTAAGTTAATTGTAAGTAGTTAATGCCACGGGATGAGCTTGGTTCATCTCATCTCATCTTGCTGTCTTTGTAAAAATCTCAAATTAAAGAACTTCTTTAGTACCTTAAAGAACTAAAGATAAATATCTGAACAATGTTGCAGTCATTGCAAGCTGCCTACCTAATAAACATTCTCTTCCTTCTTAATAGGGCAAACTTAATTTTGCTAGGGTAGCAGTATTTTAGGCTAAGCACACTTGCTCTGTCAGAGTCCCATGAATCTAGAGATGCCCTGTAATACATTTCTCACCATGAGAAATAAATTGAAGGCATCAGGGAAATGGTGCTGTCACTGCCCCCTCCTTCTGAATGAGATGGACATCTGGAGGTTTAAAAGCCAACTTGCAGGACGGAGGCAACAAGCATGGGGTCAGAAATCTACACACTGCTGATGTTCAGTTCAGTTCAGAGGCTCAGTCGTGTCCGACTCTTTGCGACCCCATGAACCGCAGCACACCAGGCCTCCCTGTCCATCACCAACTCCCAGAGTTCACTCAGACTCACGCCCANGAATTTTTCCAATTTATCTCAATTATTGAATTTATAAACAAATTTACTCAGAATATTTAATTATCTTTTTGATAGCCATAGGATATGATGTGATATGCCCTCTTCTATTTCTTATACTGGTAATTTGGATTACTCTCTCTTTTTAAATTAGTTTTACTAGGACTTTATCAATTTTATTAATCTTTCCAAAGTGCCTTCTTTTGGCTTTTTAAACTTTCTCTAAAGTTTATCTGTTCTCAATTTCATTGATTTATGTTTTTTATTATTTCGTTCCTTCTGCTTGCATTGTTGTGATTTTCCTAGCTTCTTAACACTTAAACCTCCCTATTTTTCTAACATAGGCATTTAAAGTTATATATTTTCCTCTAATAACTGCTTTGGCTACATTACACAAATTCTGATGTGTTGTTTTCATTATGATTCACTTAGAAATATGTTCTAATTTCCCTTATGGTTTCTTCCTTGACTCATGGATTATTTAGTGTGCCTTATTTAATTTTCATATATTTGGGAATTTTCTAGATATCTTGTTGTTATTGATATCTATTTTTCTTTCACGTAATCAGATAACATAGTAACATAATCTATAAAGCTTTAACTTTTTAAATTATAATAAAACCAGGATAGACTAGGATATACTCTACCTTGGTGAATATTTCGTGTAAACTTGAAAAGAACATTTATTCTGCAATTGTTGGGAAAATAATTTTAGTCATGTTGGTTGATAGTGTTGTTCAGATAATCTATATGCCGAGTGTTTTTTGTCTATTTCTTCTATCAACTGAAAAGAGAATATGTTTAAAAATGTCCAGTTAAGATTATGTACTTATTTATCTCTTTAGCCAAGTTTGTGTCAGTGTATTCTAATGGTTTGTTATTGGGCTAAACATTTAAGGATTACTGTCTTCCTGATAAATGTGCTTTCATCACCATGAAATGCGCAATTGCAATCATCTATACCAATCATCTTTATCTCAACATCTACTTTGTCTGATATTAATATAATCATGCTTGTCTTAGGCTATTTGCATGGTAAATCTTTTTTCATCCTTTGACTGTCAATTTATCTGTATATTTGATATGTAGCCTTTATAGGCAGCAAATAACACTATTGAACCATCATTTGAAAAATGAGAACTATCATATAGAAATGTGAATCTCTGGTCTCTCTTGAAAATAGAAGGTATGGCAATAATAGGCAGCATTCCCATTTGGCAACATCTGGTTGTGCAGCTGCTGCCCCATATATATTCAGAATTTCGCTCAAATGTCCACTTTATTGTTTTCCAGGCACTGGGGGCTGAGTTGCCATTTTTCAATGGGCTGTTGCTGTTTTTCTCACAGAAAAGAAATTTTTCTTCAGGTAAATATCTCCACTAGAATATGAAGACACAATATATATAGAAAGGCTATGTGTTTAATGACAAAAAGGAGACAACACATAGCTGGCCCACTTTAGTCATGATGTGGCCTGTCTGGCCCCCATAGGTGTTTGAGTTTTCCGTTCCTGTTGTAATAAACACTCAAGTTCTGTTTGAGCTGATAGAACTTTGAAAGTCAGAATGCAAAAAAGAGAGAATGGTTTCATCCTAGGCATGCTGCTGCTGCTAAGTCACTTCAGTTGTGTCCGACTCTGTGCGACCCCATAGACGGCAGCCCACCAGGCTCCCCCATCCCTGGGATTCTCCAGGCAAGAACACTGGAGTGGGTTGCCATTNCTGCTGCTGCTGCTGCTGCTGCTGCTGCTAAGTCGCTTCAGTCGTGTCCGACTCTGTGCGACCCCATAGACGGCAGCCCACCAGGCTCCCCCATCCCTGGGATTCTCCAGGCAAGAACACTGGAGTGGGTTGCCATTTCCTTCTCCAATGCATGAAAGTGAAAAGTGAAAGTGAAGTCACTCAGTCGTGTCCAACCCTCAGCGACCCCATGGACTGCAGCCTACCAGACTCCTCCATTCATGGGATTCTCCAGGCAAGAGTACTGGAGTGGGGTGCCATTGCATTTTCCCCCTACATGACGTCAAAACTGATTGCTATTTGCTAGCTCATGAACACAGCTATGGTTTCTCCCCACATACAAATGTACTATCTTCAAAGCCTGTAAGCCTCATTCCAGAAGCTCAGAAAGATTCCTACTAATTTTTTCCTCCTTAGGATACAGTTTTCTCCTCCTTTGGTACTCTTTCTTCATATAAACCATCTTACTTAAAGAAAATGACTGCTACTTCAATGGAGTCTTTTCTCAAGAGCCAACAGTTAGAATTAGATTCTAAACTTCCTGGATTTATAATCATCTCTTCCCATTTATCCCTCTACAACATTACCATTCCCTACGGGAAGGAGTAATCCATCAGTGACACCGGGCTCAGATATCTGCCCCATTCCTAATCCCAAGGTTTATTCTCAATGTTAACACATGGATACAGAACACACATTTCAGCTAGTTCTTATGGATTCCTCTTCCCCAATACACAAATTAAACCATGTCCAAAGTGAACAAAGAAATAATAACTAAGTCGAGATGTAACTGCTAACAAAAGTTGGAAAAGGGTGTTCTCAGAGAAGGTAGAATGAGGCTTTTTTCATTGAGAAAGGTGATACGAGATGCTACCTGCTCTTGCCAAAGCCAGATCTCCCAAATGAAAAGACAAACAGTATCAACATCCCACAGAATCTTGACTGCCTATTTGATGCCACAGTAAGGCCCAACATTATGGAATGTGGATACTGACAGAGACCTCCTAGATTGGCTAGGCCAAATCCATCATTTTTCAAACTGAGCCCTGGGAGAAGACCTGCCTTAATTAAGGTTAAAGCTCCTTAGCTGTAACACTGAGGTCAGGACCTAGATTTTCTGATCATCAGATCCCTGTTTTTATAGGCCCTTCCCTTTCTATGGGGAATGGTGGTGGTGGTTAATGTTGAACAAATGCAAACATCAATGGAGCAACTGCTTTTGCTAGGGAAAAAAAAATTAAAACAAAGCCCGTTTTCCTCCTCCTCCTTGGGAGAGGTCCAGCATATCCATGTGTCTAACCCTGCAGGCTCCCAGAATGAGAGAGCCCTTACAGACCCAGCAACGGGGTAGCGATTTCTTATGAATGATGCCAAGTGGGAGTGTCAGCACCCAGCTCAAGTCGGAATGGCTTTTCATCATTTTCTTCCTCATCATCAAATTACAAATATAATACAAGCATAGGCATTTACTTTCACAAATGCCTGTTCACTCCTTGTAATGTATTTTAAAAGCAATTTCAAGTCTATGTTAGTGTGTATGTAACAAACATATGTTCCCAAATGAGAAGATAACTTTATTCTGATCGATAATGCCCAACCAGGAAAATGCTCTGATGATCAAAACACATTTCCATAAGTCAAATAAAGTAATCTAACCAACAGTTAGATCCCAACTCTTCTGCCTTGGATTTTAAGGGAAATTAACCCGGTGGCTCAGTGGCAAAAAAATCTAAAGAATCTACCTGCAATGCAGGAGACACAGGAGATGTGGGTCAGATCCCTGGGTCAGGAAGATCCCCTGAGAAGGAAATGGCATCCCACTCTAATATTCTTGCCTGGAGAATCCCACGGACGGGGAGCCTGGTGGGCTACAATCCATCAGGTCGCAAAGAGTCAGACATTATTTAGCATCCAGCAGCCAGTAAGAGATACCCCCTAGTTTCTGATGTAAAAATTTTGTGGAGAAAGACCAATGTGACAAGCTTCGTATGCTAAGATGGTCAAAAGCTGGAGAAAGTTCCATGTCCTGGTCCCCATCTGGGTCTGCCAGTAGCTGCTATTATGTCCCTGCTATAAGGAGGATGTCCTAAGACCTCAAAGCTACTCCCATTCTCTCCAGGAATGGCAAGATGGATCCTGAACAGCTGTGTCTGGGCTCAGAAGAACTGCAAGGAGGTTGATTGCTTTGTAAAATTGCTCCAAAATTCTGTGAAATGAAATTCAAAATATACTACTATGGCCATAACGCAGGACTATCTAAGCTTTCAGATACTGCTGCCCTTCTGGATTCACCTCTGGGTGATATTGCTAGGTCATGGTGGTTTGGAGGCTGTGATGAGAGTCACTACTCAATCCATTTGAGACCATCACTAAAAAAGAGCCAGAACCCTACTGGATTTATTTTCTAAATGAGACACATGGCTGCTTCTCTATTTTCCTCCCTGGGCTTCAAATCTGAGGCTTTCTGAATTCCGTCAGCATTTAGACTGTCTAAATCCTTTTCTAAAATAGAGGCTGAGTCAGAGGACCTCTTCTGTGCAGTTTCTTCCCGCTTTGATTTTCTATAACCCTAGGAGCAGAGAATGTTACGTCATTTCCGTCCCTAGATGCCAATCTCTACATGGTGCAGTGTTTGTGCATTTTGCACAAGCTCCCTGGGGGTTTCCTGTCCATTTTTTTCTTGTTGTAGTTAGTTTGGTCATTCTGAAGGTGTGGACAAAAGGAATTGGGCCAGGGTGGCCATCTGAATGGGGAGAGGTTTTCTTCTTCCTGGTGAGGTTGTAGGGTGTGTGTGTACTGCAGGGGGTGGTCAGAAGGGGAAAGGGAAAGAGATAGTCTATGAAGCATGAGAACCAGTCAGACAGACAAACACCAATCCGAAGGCTCAGTGATCTGGGCTCAAGTCCTTCCTCTGCACCTATTAGGTGTGACACTGAACAAGGCAATGAACCACTGTAGGTCTCAGTTTTGTTATTTGTAAATTATGAAAATAACACCAGGGAGAATCTGTGGTCCTTCCTATATAGGTCTGTTCAAATAGATTATGAGCCGGCTGAACTAAGGTTATGATTTATACATTTTCACAGTCATGATGTCCAGAGCAGAGTCTGGTACAAAATTTTATCAGTCAGGCATGAATTTGGTTATAAGTATTAATAACAGAAACCCACTGACAGTGGAAAACATGGAGGTAATTTCCTCCTCTTATCAGAAAACTACAACTGTGCTGGTGTTAGTTAAGGTGCTCATTGAGACATTTTTCCCTCTTTAGCTTTTAACTTAATTTAGTTTTTAATGAAGCTTGTGAGGACCTAGGTTCTTTCCATTTTTTTTCTCCTTCATCCTGTGCCTGTTGGCTTTTGTTCTCATTCTCACCAACTTATAGCCCCAAAGGAGGGGCCACATTACTAGGAATCAAACCGATATTTAAGACAATAGGAAGGATAAAGAGGCAGCACCAATCATTTCTGTCTTTTTAATAATGAAAGTGAGAACTTTTCCCAAAGCCACATCAGATTATGTCCAGTTGGCTAGAACTGGGTCTCATGACCACCACCAGCTGCAAGGGATTCTGGGAAAGTAAGTGCCTGGCTTTCCAGCTTCTATAGTGGGAGGCAGCAAGCAGAGGGGTCAATATGGCCATTGGGTCAACAAATATTTTGAAATAAATACAACTAGAAAATAAGCTGAAAAATACTTCTCTTAAGTGGAGAGTACTGTGCAATTATTTTGAGGAAATGAATGCTTCATTGGATATGCTTTTAAGTATTCATACTGCTATTTTGTTTTTATGTGTCAAAACAGGAATGACCTAAGTGTTCTCTCATAGGTATGGGCAGGAAGTGGAACTAGAGGCAAGATCAGACTCCGTGAAGGACTTAGCTTGGAGGGATTTTACTTTGATGTTTTCCTGAGAGAACATTTTGCACATACTCACCTTCTGATCAGAAAGACATTGCTTTTCGTGTGCTACGGTTGGTCTTCTCCTCACATGGCCAGCCAAGTGTAACTTGTTGGGAAGCTCCTGGTTCTGACTGGTTTCCATTCCCTTCTGATTCACATACATTTCAATGGAAGGGTTACACACTCACAGTGAGAAGGAAATTTCCCAGAACATAGCACGGACATGGAATGCAGTGTCTCTTCACTGAAGAGCAGGGCTATTACAAAGAAAAGGTGCATGTGAGTCACTTAACTCATGCCTGGCACAGAAGAGGCACTAAACACATGTGAGACAGTATTGTTTTATGACTGTTAATAAGAGTGATGTTTTTAATCTCCCTGCCCACTTTGCCAACAAGCGTCTCCTTTCCCCCATATTACCCTGTTGGGTTTGGACAAAATGACAGGATGCAAGGTTGAACTATACAGGTCCCTGGTTCCACTCTTACTTCCCAGGGGCTTCTGGGAGAAGCCAGGCGGGCAAGACACACTTGAAGCTGTCTCAGGTGTATCTGAAGTACTCTAGTTGGGTAAACTGTTACCACACAGACTCTGGCCTTTTAGGGAGGCAACCTGAAATCCTAACTGTTGTGTTCAGAAACTTTCTCCTTACAGTAACCACTTTATTTCCCAGTAGAATTTAATTCTATCAATTTTCTGAACACAACGAGAAGGAAGTTATGTACAACTGATACTCCTGCATAAAAGAAGTACAAAGTTCTCTAGCAGAGATCTCTTCTCTTCAGATAGGAGTACATTTGAATGCATCTCCTAATAATGGCTGATTTACAATGCTTGCTTGCTTTTCCATTGTATTATACATTAGCACAAGGAGAAAGGACAGAGGTCAAGGGTTAGGTGTCTTGTTTGGAAGGCAGTAACTGACTACAGAGATAACTGTGAGGTACAGAGGCATTTGTTGTTTCGAACTTTTCTTTCATCTCCCCTTCAGACTTTTGGAGGTAATAAAACATAATGATTAAGGGACCAGGATCAACAATCAGAGACTCTTGGGTTTAAATTTTGCCTTTGCCATGTTATAACACTGAAACTTTCGGCCCATTCTTTTCTTTAAAAAAACTAAAGTATAATTGACCTATTATTCAGAAAGAATATTCTTTTTGAACCTCACTTCCTTATCTAAAAAGTGGGCAAATTAACACCTATCCCACAAAATTATTGCAAGCATTAAATAAAACAGTATGTGAGAAAGTGTTCTGTAAAGTGTTTGGTCTCAAGTGCAGAAAATGCAGCCCAAACAACTTAAGCAAAAAGAGAAGGTATTTTGTAATAGACTGGTAAAACATACTAGTCTATTAAAAACAATAAATTAAAAAAAATTTTAATGAAGTAATGCTTTCTCATAAATAATTTTAGGGAAAAAACTCTAAATGGTGATTAGGGTGCTTCTTCCTCTCCTTTCTCATTCTCAGTTCTGCAGCCCAAAGACAAATGTTGTTAAGAGTTTCTGGTTTTAATACATGTTGTAGGAATATAAAAATAGAGTGTATTGTTTATTAGGCTATGTTTAAATATATGTATTATAAAATGTGTATATTACTTAAAAGGTACAAAACCTACCAATAAATCATTTGTCCATTAAGAAACAACAACAAAAAGAATTTATTTGACTCACATAATGACAACAGTTTCAGGTACAGCTGAATCCAGGGGCTTAAACACTGCATCTGGGTCCAAATATCACTCTACTTCTGTTCTACTTTCCTCCACTGGCCCCGTCGTCAGATGGGTTTTCCCTGAGTGGGCAAGGGGGTACAATAACTCCACCCTTTCTCCTCCAGTTTCAAGTCCACTGGGAAAGAGAAGATGCATCCTTCACAACAGTCCCAGCAAAAATGTCACTGCATCTTACTGGCTCTGAATGCATTACTCTGGAACTAATGCAATCTTATGACTGGTCAGGAACCCACCTCTGGGGCAAAAAGTGAATCAATACTACTTGCATGGACTGAAAATGCAGTGGTTTCCAAGAAGGAAATTGGGGTGCTATTGCCAAAGGAGTAGTGAATGGATGTTGGAGAGGTCGGGTAGGGAAAAAGCAAATTTCTCCTAGAATGCCATAAAAAGGAAAGCGAAATGGACTTTAATACCAATCCTAGAATATCATAGCAGAGGAAATCTTTTTCGGCCCTTAAATAAAACTAAGTGAAGAAAGTGCTACTTCATACAGTAGTTATGAACTGATACAATTCTTACTTCAATAACTGAATGAAAATACAGATTTCTTTTTTTTTTTTTTTTTCAGTTGGATGGATGATTCACAATGGGAAACCAGAATGTTTCAGGGTGAGGTAGACTGGAGCGCAGCATCTGGAACTCAGAAAAGTCATTAGACAAAAGTACCTACGCCCATCAACAGAATGCAGAGTGGGAGGGACTGAGCCCATGATGCCGGAGTTCTCAGTGAGCCAAGTGGGCTGATGCCAGGGTGGAGGCTGGAGGCTCTGAGTGCCCAGAAGTCTCTGTCTTACCTTGTGCAATGACNTTTTTTTTTTCAGTTGGATGGATGATTCACAATGGGAAACCAGAATGTTTCAGGGTGAGGTAGACTGGAGGGCAGCATCTGGAACTCAGAAAAGTCATTAGACAAAGGTACCTACGCCCATCAACAGAATGCAGAGTGGGAGGGACTGAGCCCATGATGCCCGAGTTCTCAGTGAGCCAAGTGGGCTGATGCCAGGGTAGAGGCTGGAGGCTCTGAGTGCCCAGAAGTCTCTGTCTTACCTTGTGCAATGGCTGCTCCAGGACAAGATCTTTAGTTTGAGTTCTGCCTGCCAAGCAGAGGTTTCCAAACCTAGCTGTAGTCCAGAATTCTTGTTTCAGTTGCTACGTCACGTCCGACTCTTTCGCAATCCCATGGACTGTGGAGGGCCAGGTTCCTCTGTCCACAGGATTTCCTAGGCAAGAATACCGGAGTGGGCTGNCTGCTCCAGGACAAGATCTTTAGTTTGAGTTCTGCCTGCCAAGCAGAGGTTTCCAAACCTAGCTGTAGTCCAGAATTCTTGTTTCAGTTGCTACGTCACGTCCGACTCTTTCGCAATCCCATGGACTGTGGAGGGCCAGGTTCCTCTGTCCACAGGATTTCCTAGGCAAGAATACTGGAGTGGGCTGCTACTTCCTCCTCCAGGGAATCTTCCTGACCCAGGGATCAAATCTGTGTCTAATGCTTGGTAGGTGAATTCTTTACCACTGAGCCACCTGAGAAGCCCATATTCTAGAATAGCTAGTTTTTAAAAAGATGATTCCAGGAAGCCCTGCTGGCAAAGGATTAACTTAGCCTGGGATGGGGCCCAGAAGTCTAGACTGTGAACAAGCTTTCCTGAGGTCAGGACAAGGGTCTGGGTCTCTAGGGGTCCTGGCTTTGCTTCCCCAGTTGCAGTCCCCACTCTGTACTGAATGGATCTGTTGACACTGCTGTTCCCTCCCTGGACTATGATCCCCAAAAGGCAAGGACTCACGCAACTTTGGGTACCAGTACACAATAGAGTGAGCACCCACTAAGCATGTATTGAAAGCAGGCTGGAGGGCAGACAGGCAGGCAGGCAAGCTGCCTTTTCCAAGGTGGGCTTTTCTCCGTGTGTGTGGGGGGGAGGGGAGCAGGCTTCTATTTCCGGAAAGAACTGCTGTGGTTGAGGAAAGATCGTGGCAAAAGAAGGAGAAAAAGGGTGGCACTGGGGAAGGGAATGTGGTTCCTCCACACTACTCATTCTTTTAAAGGACTCCTCCGTAACTTTAATAAGGAAGCGAGAACACGATGAGGGGGACTACAGGCAGGGCACTGGGTTAGCCTCACCTCTCCACCATACAGATGATGAAACGGAGGCGCAGGCACATCCTTAGGAAGTGACCCCGCTGGGACTCTGCAGCTGAGTGGGTAACTGCTACCCTCACAGGTGTGGAAGCACGGTCCTGGAGAAAACATTATGCATTTTTGCAGGGTGTCCATTTCCACCTTAGACATCCAGAAAAAGTAAATCAAGAGCTGAGGAAATCAGGGGAGAGCAAAGGGCGTCTCAAGAAAGAGACCATTGTACACCTCTCCAAACAAGCTATTTTCTGTCTACTTTTTATTCCCCTGCTGTGCCCTGAAGGTCACTTGCTACGTCTGCACAACTCAGTGAAGTCACGAAAAGGAATACTTGGCCAGGGATCACGGGGCTGAGGAGGGGCTGCAGGGAGGGGACAGAGCTGGGGGAGGTGAGGCAATTCCACAACAAGGACTGCCTGGCCAGCTTCCCTGCCTAAACCAGCCCAATGACCTTCTTTCCTCAGTGACCACTCCCCCTGGAGGCTGCCCTGATCAGTCACAAACAGCCCGGGAGTTGCCGCATTCCTGTGACCAGCTGGTGAGGTGCTGCTCCTCGGGTCCCAGGTGAGAAAGCACTCTTTGAAGAGCTGGAAAGGTGGGTGTGAAGTCGAGGTTCATTTCACTCTTCTCAGAGTGTGCTTACTGAGTCTGAAACTGGGGCAGGGCATCCAGCCTCTTCTAGGAAAAGGATTTGAACATTTTCATGGGAAAAAACGCACTTCTTGACAGAGCCCAGCTGCTCTGAAGGGGAGGAGGAGGGCGGTGGTGAGAGGGCTCAGGAAGGCAATGGGCAGGGTCAGGAAGTGACTGTTTGGGGATCCGTTAATGCCCATTCATCGGAGAAGGCAATGACACCCCACTGCAGTCCTCTGGCCTGGAGAACCCCAGGGACGGAGGAGCTTGGTAGGCTGCAGTCCATGGGGTTGCGAAGAGTCGGACACGACTGAGTGACTTCACTTTCACTTTTCACTTTCATGCACTGGAGAAGGAAATGGCAACCCACTCCAGTGTTCTTGCCTGGAGAATCCCAGGGAC